>JAPSGF010000048.1:3860055-3964321 GCA_035772895.1 Perdix hodgsoniae | reverse complement strand
CGGCATGGCGACCCCGGCCCAGCCGTGGGACCCCGCGCACCTGCCGGCGGGACCCGCTCGGCTCCGCGCCCACCGCCGGGCCCGGCACCCGCTCCGCTTCCGCCCGCTCCACAAAGGCGGCGGCGGCGGCTGACGGGCGGCGGCCTACGGCGGGCGCGGAGGCTCAAACCGGCCGCAGGGCGCCGCGGGGCGTGGGGACTTACGGCGGCCGCGGAGGCTTCAACGCAACGCGACGGGGAGCGATCGCAGGAATTCGCTCGGGAACGGGCGCGGAGCGACGCGAGGGGTGGGGGGGAGAGAGCTTTCAGAAGCCTCAACGCCGCCCCTTCTGCCGAGCGCCGACGACGCGGCTCAGAGAACGACGACGCCCGGCGTGCAGCGCGCCGTGACGGGCCGGCCTCGCCCTCAGCGCCCTACGGCGTCAGCGGGGCCGGGCTGGCGAGGTGCACCATGGGAGCTGTAGTTCTGCGGGGCCGCGAGGCGAGCGCCGCCGCGTGTCGAGGGCGGGCTGGCGCGCGCGCATGCGCATCCCGCTCTGGTGCTGCAGGGTGGCCGTGAAGGGGGCGGCGCGCGGGAAGCGCGCCTTGTGCCTTCACCATACGGCGCCGCGCCTTAGTGCCTCTGGCGGCGGGCAGCCCTGGGGTGAGCGGACGGGCGGGACGCCTCGTGGAGCGTGACAGGCAGGCATGAGGTGATGTGGTTTTCGCTTTGCTCAAGTATCGGCTGATGGTGAAGTGACACTGCTATTCCCCAGTGGCCCTAAGTTAATGAAATAATATTGCCGCTTGTCCCCTTTGGAGACTTTTTTCCCCCGAGCCGGTGATGCTGGCAGCTAACAACTCCAAGGAGCGCTCGGCTCCTCAGAGCACCGCTCTTCCAAAACTACTCACCACAGCAGAAGACAGGCAGCTCATGTGCCTCGAGTGCGAGCTCACAGCAGCCTGTGAGAGGCAGTTGTCAGGGCACTGACAATCATCCCCAGACATGGTTAAATTCTCTGCTACTGCAAACGCCAGTAGTTTATTTTAAATAGCTGGGTCTCCGAGCACCTAGGTCTGTTGGGGATGTGCTCAGAATTCCTGCTGGCTGCATTTGCGTTGAGGCTCTGTGAGTCACAAACTGAACGGGTTGGTTGGCGCTGTGCTGGGATGGCTCCCAGCCCGGGTTGCTGCAGGAGTCATTCTCTGCAGCCTCCCCTGTGCCTTGGGGTTCCTGCTGCACCTCCAGAAAAATGAGAAGAGCTGCCTGCTGCCTAGGTGGCTTCTGATTATCAGATAACCTCCGTGTGTTTAGTGAGGGTATGGGTGTTACTGTTCAGAGAAACTGTAAGTGCTTATCAGTGAAACTGTCAAAGAAAATTGTATGATGTGCCAGAAAGGGGATTCTGTCTTCAGAGATGGAAATGCAAAAGTAATGAACTTCCACGAGCAGCTCTCATCTCTGATTTTTTTTTTTTTTAACCTGAGGTTTCTAGTGTCACTTATGATAATGTGCACACGTTGCAGCAGAAATGTGTTTATTGTTGTATTATTTTCTTTGGCCATGCAATCAATCAATCTTACATTTGAAGTTTTCTAGTAATATCTCTTAAGTTTACCTTTAAGGTTAGTAACATGAGAACCAGATGCTTCACCTTTGTGATTAATTTAGCCAATTGATTTTTGATTTGCTGAAGCATATTTCTTGATCCTGAGCCTACAGTCACCTGCTGCATGTTGTATTACTTTTTGTGTTAGTCTTTCATTTTAGAAAATACAGTAATACAATAGGTAATTTTGGCAACTGTGGCACCCCTTATTTTATTTGTAAATAACAGTAATAGTTTTCAAAGAGCTCTGCCTCAGTCAGTGTAGCAGTGACAGAAACATGGACAGAATGATAACCGCAAAAGCATGTGTGATTTTTTTCAGTCATAAATAATTAAAGTGATAGTGGTATAAAGTAAAATACTCAGAGAAATCTTTCTTCAGCTATTAGTCTCACAAGGCGTGTGATGGGAGGACAGATTTGCAAACAATGATGTTTGTGGGTGCATTCAAATAAGCACTTTCTCCTAGCCTCAATTTTGTGGTGACAGTATCATCTGGAACAGCGAACCCCAATTTCATCATGTGATAGAATGAGTAGAAACTACACTGTGAGGTGGCACCTTTTTATCTGTAGGACTGAGGAAATAGTAGTTTTTAAGGGTTTTATGCACTGGGTGTGGGGTGAACACAGCCTAGGTAAGACCTGAGCACCTGCCCTTGCCTAACAATTAGCTACATAAGCAGAATTAGTGTATTGCTGAGAAGCTATTTTGATACATGCAAAGGAATGAGAAACATAAGTTTGGTCCCTGCTGCAGATAGGCAGGAATCCATACTAAACACAGGAAATCAGTCAATTCGGAAGAACCTCTACTTGTGTCTTTAGGAGAACGTACTTTCCATGTGCCTGAACTGGGAGAAGGGAGGACAGCAAAGGCAAGTGGGCCACTGATGTGCCTTGTCACCCTGCTGGGCTGCTGGAGAGCAGCGCTGATCTGCTGCTGTGCATGAGCCCAAAAGCTATGCTGGAGAGGGTGCTTCCTTCCTAAGTAACTGCCACTGCTGCGATGGCCTCTGGCAGTATGAGAGACTGGGAGAAAGCAGCTGGCCTACATTCCATTGAGAACATCAGGCTCCAGTTTAATTTTCTCCATCTTACAGACTCCATGGGCTTAAAATAATCAGGAAGATTTCATCCGATAATATAAAAATGTATTTTCTATTATCATTACAGTCTGTATTTTCCCTTAGAAAATGTATGGCAGTGTTAATATGGGATTCTCTCTGCCCTTTTCCTCCCTCTCTTATTCCTTCTAGAGGGACATATTTTGTTCCTGTTGTGTCAGAGTAAGGTGATGGTGAATGATGGTTTTTTTCTAAGATGTGAACAGTTTTGCAATCTGATAACCTTTGGCACAGAACACATACATGAGTGAATGGTCCAGCACTTAAGAGTGATTCACTACTAAGCATTATAGAAAATAGGTTTACCAGTTGAAAAATTTCAAGGCAAGTTTTCCTTCTTCAGTATGGTCTGTGTATGGTGCTCTCATTTTTTTCCTATTATGTGGTTGAGAGGAGATAATGAGAGCTTCTTAAGGGATCCTGTAATGCACCAATGCCTGGACTAGTTCTAATGGTTTTAAGAGAGTATGAAAACTGCCAAGAGATCAGCCACAAGGAACTACTTTGGGATGTGTTGTATGCCAGGCTGTATTCCCATTAATGTTTACAGAAGTTTGGAGTGATCATCAAAGCAAGAATATGCTCACGTGTTTAAGGGGATAACAGAGTTTTTTTCATAAGCATTGCATTGGTGTTACTAACCAAAAGGTAACAGGATAAATGAAAAGCATTCACTTCTTTTCAGGGACTTCTTTAAACTTTAAGAATACAATTGTTTTTCTTAATGTAAGCAAAAGACATTCCTTACATAATCTTAAAAGGCACACTGAAATATTTCAATTTACAAAAAATGAATGCACTTTTCATGCATTAGCATCAAAACATATAATTCTAGAAAGGTTTAATACTTCCTTATCTACAGATGAAGTCAGAAAGGTGAAAAGACTCAGTAATAAGACCGCAGGGTGTAGAATTTGGAGCTCCAAGCTGTTGGTGTTCTGTTCTTGTGTAGTGATATTTTTTTTCTGTAACTGGTGTTGAAAAAAGGTGACTTGCAGTTAACTTTTCATAGCATCACATTCATTTGGGGAGGAGCTGAGTAACTCAGTGGCAGCATCACTAAGTTGTGCTTTGGTATCACAGAGTTTTAACTGCTAACAGTAATATAAATAGGGTTTGCTGTTTTTGGGTTGTGTTTAAAACAAACTTGCTGATGTTTTGGAAGAAGGTCTGAAGAAATTACGTGGTGGTAAACTACAGAGATAAACATGCAAGCAGCATTTTTAATATATTTCTCAGAACATCTGCTTTTTAATTGAAATAAACCTTTGGTTTCAGTAAAGTTGCAAGGCAGTAGATAGTTGGAGATGAATGTTTTATTAAAAGAACCCAAACTGCTGTGCCTTACTTATAACATACGTGAGCAGAAAGGAGATGGTGTCGAAAATCTCTTCTAACCCTGGTTGCAGCCATTTGCCTGTCTGTAAGCACCTGGCTGAGACATATCACAGGTGGTAGATGGAGTACAGTGAGAAGGGACCAGTTACAGGGCTACATTCTGTGTCCTGAACTGCTCTGCAAAGACTTGGCCCAAACCAAAGGGAGCCCTAGATATTTACCTGAGTGTTACAGAACTGAAACCTCCTTGTTCACAGAGAGAATATTCTTACAGTGGTGGTTAGGCTTTATACAATTTGGAATAACTGTAGTGGAATTTCCTGAAATCTGGCTGTAGCAGAAATGCTGAGTTGTGGCCTGAAGCAGTGATTGAATACCTGGTGGGAAGACAGGGCCAATCAAGGGCAGCTCAGGTGCGTGCAGTGTACCTGAGTGACTGGAAGGGGCGGAGCCAGGATCCACCCCTTTTCAGACCTCATTTAAGAGCTGGCAGTAATGGTGTGAGTATCTTATTGGAGAGCCTTGTGTACCTGAGACCCTTGTAAAGGTAGGTATTTTTTTTCTTTTTTTTTTTTTTTTTTTCTTCTTTCATGTTTCTGTGACCACGGCTGTTGTGTTTGGGTTTATACTCACTTGCTGCTGCTCAGGACTTTGCTACCTTGATTTTATCGCTGTGCTTTCTATTGCATTATAGTGTTACATCTGGTGTCAGCTTTTATTCTGAAAAGGTGGTTGACTGTCAATTAACAATGCTGTAGATAAACTGTATTGGAAATTGATTCTTACTTTTGTTGCATTTAAGAAATGTTGATATCAGTCCATCTACATTCCAATGAAAAAAGCTGAGGAAAAAAAAATCTAAACTTGAACAGCTTACATCAGTGTGAAAGTGCTTAGAAAGCTTAACTGTCTGCTCCCTTTTTTAGGGTTGTGTTTAATTTATATATTTAAAACAAACTTTTATTTATTGACTGGCTTCCTAGAATAGCTTATTATCTTACTTCTTCCCCCTCCCCTTCCCCCCCTCTTTTTTTTTTTAACTTTAAATCAGAGTAAGTTTAGACTTCCTATTTTGCTTGAATGGGACTTAGTGAAAGGCTGTGAGTGTGCCTTAATCTGTTTGACAAGAGGTTTGGATTGTCTCCTCTTGAGAAATAATCTGTTCAGTGCAAGTAGTTGTTGGTTTTTTTGGGGTTTTTTTTTTTTCCTCTTCTTCAGAAGCTTTAAGAAAAGATCTGGCTAGGTGTGAATGGCCCATCATTCAATGCCTTTAATTGCATTAATGTATTTGTATTAAGATAAGAAAAAAAAGAAAAACCAAACTGCAAAAAGCTTCTGTAAGCTTTCTGAATTGACTATGTATGTGTGAACTTGTGCGAGGTTAATAAGTTTACATCTTGATTTTAACGCTCCAAAAAACTGTTCTAAGAGACGCATCCTGTAACGTCACAAAGAAATACTGCTTCTGCTTTTTGTGTGTATGGGCGTGTTGCCGGCAAGTGTTTATCTAAAAGCTGCTTTGAACCATGGGCGTCATGAGCACAGGTGTAGACGGCTCTTAGGTTTCAGTTTCCTATGTAGTCAAACCCATCCTTGCTGCTAGGGAAAAACATTCTGGAGGATGAGCTTGTTTGTGTGTGAGAAGTGCTCTGTGGTTTTGGTTAGTTTGTTGCTGGAATCTGTTACAAGCTTTAAGGAAATCAGGTCTGTGTTACCTGTGAATTGTGGTTCTGTTACAGCAGATTAGACACATTACCACATCAGGGCTGCTTTACTGAAGGAGTGGTCAGGCACTGGAATGGGCTGCCCAGGGAGGTGGTGGAGTCACCAACCCTCGAGGTGTCCAAGGAACAGTTGGACGTTGTGCTGAGGGACGTGGTTTAGTGAGAACTACTGGGTGGATGGTTGAACTGGGTGATCTTAAGTCTTTTCCAGCCTTGGTGTTTCTGTGATCTTTCTGTTGTTGTTAAATGTAACTTTTATAGCAATGTGACGAACTATTTTTGTAAGTATACTTTGTATGTATGTTGCATTATTTTCTAGTATTGTGTAGTAAAAGCATATTGAAGCTTGCTAATGTTATAGATATATAGGGTAGAAACCTATTTACAGTTGTTTTGAAACACAGCAGAAGTGTGTTATATTTAAGTGGTGCTCTAATCAGAAAATTAACTTTTTGTTCAGTGTAGTCATACAGTGTTGTGTCTTGGTATTTGTTACCCTGTGTTTGGCTGCTATTCAGAAATGAGGAAGAATGTCAATTAAAGATGCTTTCTCACTCCATTGCCTGTACCCACAGATAGCAGATGTCCAACTATTATCATATATTTTCAGCCATTCAGATTCCAAAATGAAGTATAAACAGATGTATTAGATATTATCATTTTATATTTACTGATGTAAATCATCATGTGTAATTCCTTCTTCATAGGATGAATTTTATGTCAGAAAGAACAATTCATTCTAAAATTGACCATTTTTCCAGATTTTGTTCTTTCTCTTGAATCTAGGGGGTAAGTGTCTTAAATTACCTTTTTCCCATTGAAATCTGGAGAGGAGTATTTTATCACTAGTAGCTTTTGCCCCTGATTCCTGTATTACAGGCGAGTCTTTAGTTTCTCTTATTCTCAGTTTCTTGAAGTGTAATACTAATTGTTTTAGTAACAGTGTTTCTTACAGCTGTGTGAATTGATATTTGAAAGGCTACTTTTTGAATGGAAGGCATAATATGTAATTTTGGATGTTATTGTAACCATGTCTGTATGATGTAGAGCTTAAGTTCTTTGCTAACAAAGAAATCAACAACTGAATCATACCTGGATGATTTTTGAGTTTTCTCTCCTGTCACATTTCCTGAGTTGGCTGAGCTATCCTCATACCACAGTGTATGGGAACTGCTAAGTCATAGCCTGAAGCACTGACTGAGCACCTGGGGAAAGGACCCAGTCAGCCCTGGGAGCACAGGTGAGGGCAATTCAGCTGTGTGACAGGAAGGGGTGGAGCCTGGTTGCACCTCTCTTAGATGGCATTTAAGGGCTGACTGCCACTGGGAAAGGATCTCTGGTTGAAGATCCCTCCCTTGTGGAGTCTCTTCTCTGAGCTTAGATCTTCCAAGGCAGGTGAGCACCTTTCCTTTTGTAACACCATCTCATCTGTGCCAATCTTTCTAATTATAACACAAATATGAGGAAAGGATGACAAGTGTTACCCAGAGTTTTACAGAAGCTAGTACCAAATAAGGTTTGCACAGATATTCAAGAGACAGTTCAGAATTGTCCTCCTAACTCCTAGTTCCGTGTTCAGCTCAGCAAGAACATACTTGTGTCCTTAAATAAGAAACATAAATAAATAACTTAAATGTTTAAATCTGTACATTTTTGTAGTTAAAAGGTAACCATCCATGATGAAAATCTATATGGGCTGGTGTTTGAACTCTTGAAATGTGCTAAAGCAAATTTCATACTTATATCTGTTGAGAAGGCAAATTACTTTTCATAGTAGAGGATCAAAAGCATCAGAATGGATATGCAGTGTTAATAATAAGAAGTGAGATGTGAGGGTAGAAGAATTGATGGGGCAGTTACGGTTCAAGGAATTCAGCACTTTTCTTTCATGCTGGAGAAAATGTAAATGATGTCACCCTTATCTCCTACTGCAGAGTTAGACAGACATCATGAAGTGCATCGTATATCTGGCATTAAAATGACTGAAATGTGATTTCTATTTCTCTTCTTTTGGAAGCCTTACAATATCTTATTGCAAATGAAAAAAGATCCAGATGTAACGGTGCAAGAAGCAAAGATCTGACTGTAGTTTTAATGCTGGATTTTTTGCTGTTCTATCTCAAAGCTAACTGAAATCCAAGATGTAATAAGGCACTGACAAACACCTTTCTGCCCCACTGAAAATGTCATCTTTCTATTGAACACTCTCCTTGTGAATTCTATCTGCATCAGAAGATATTTTGCATTTGAATAAAAAAGGTCACTACTTCTGGATCAGATGATACAGCATACACTGCAGTTGCCTTTAGATGACACTGATCCTTTACTGTGTACTGTTCAGTCTTACTAACTGTGAGACTGAATTTTTACACCTAATTATTTCTTATTTCGTCTGGCTGAATTTGTAACTAACACTGCTCTTTGGTCTGTGGATATCAGTGTGATGGTTCACTTAAAAGCTGATGATTCCCCAGCTAGTAATATGTTTTAAATATTCAGTTGCATTCTTTAATAAAAACAGTGGGATTGCAGTGGTTTATTGATAATGTATCTTTAAATATATATACATCTCTAAATTACTGTTGGAAACCAATCTGTTAACCAGTGGAGTTCATTTTATGAAAATAAATTTCACAATATTGTCTAAAATGAAAGTAAGTATCTTCAATTTACTGACTTTTTTTATTTATCTAGAAAGACTAAGTTATAGCTGGGGTTGTCAAATCCCTTTGTTTTATTTACTGAAACATGTAGGGCTCAGATGTTGATGTGATTCTTTGTGTATTTGAATTGTTCCTGTGCTTTGAAGAATAATACTAACAAGCTGTAAGATTAGAAATTGCTGTATTGAGCATTCAACTGAAATATATTGAAAACAGGATTTCTATGTGATACTGCATGAACTGAAAATTGATTGGATAAGGAAGTGTTGAAAATGCTTTAGAAGTTTCATAATAATAAACTTGAGTCTAGTTACAGTGAATTACCATAAGTTTTATCATAAGGAAAGACTAAACAATTTTTATTATAGTAGCTGTGACTTACTCAATCTTCCATTGTTCACAGGAGGCTCAATGATGGCTGAAGAATGCATGACACAGGATGACAAGCGACATAACATAAGGTTTGCGTAAAACTAATTTTTCATTTTTACCATCTTGATCTCCTGTATTCCTGGATCAGTAATCTGTTTCCTTAAGCTGCGTTATTGTTAGATGTTGTATTGACAACAAAATCATATAGTGCTGTTATGTTTTGATACCTTGTGCTGTATTTACTTAAGAAATAGCATATTGTTTTGAAATCTTGACTAGCAGGGAAGAGCTTCATAAGGAATTTCAAATGGAAAAAAATGCTATTTCAGTGGTTATCATAAGGGGAGAAGAAAAAATGAGAGTGGCAATGAGGAACTTTTGTAGTTGGTGACAATTTAGGAAAACAACTTTATCAGGATATGTTTAAAGCCTAATCCTCAACTGAATACATTATCTTCAAATTGAAAATGGTAAGATTAGTCCTCTAGTCTGAGAACAAGCATGAGAAATACTAGCCTAGAAATAATTGTTTTGGAAAGTTATTTTAAGTAATGAAAAGAAGATCATGAAATGAAAGTGCTTCAACCATATAACAATAATATCTGCTAATGTAGAAGAGCATTCTGGTAAGAATAAATATTTTCTAAGCTTGCCAGTATGAAATGCAGGAATGTATCCAAGTGAGGTTAAATCAAGGTTTATTTCTACTTATGAAGAATTCACTCCAGCAAGAAACTGAACTGTGGACTATTGCATCTGGAAATTATAGGACTCCCCAAAGAGCTAAAAGGGAGTATGCAGGTTCTGTCATCAGTAGGCCCAAGATCTCTGTACTGCAATGTAAGGTGTGAGCTCCTTAGGTTTCCCTTACACTTAACTTGTTTCCGAATACTGCTCAGACCCTGGTGTTCTGAGTTTTCTGAAGTATAGGGTATGTTTGAACATGAAACTTCTGATTTTTTTTTTAATGTTTTAAAGTAACAGAAATACTGTTCTGATGTCTTGATAGGAAAATAGAAGGTTCTAAGCTGCAAGCAAATGGGGGAGCTTGCAATAGTAACAGTACTAGCTGGAAAAAAAGAGAGAGGATAAATATTCAAGGAAAAGTATTTTATTTAATGTTTTGCTTGAAGTGGAAAGAGGCTGGCTAAAGAAAAGAACAGGCAATCGGATTGGGTGGCAGGAGGCTGAGGAGGTATGAAAGGAGTTTTCTGAAGCCCTAGGGTAGAGGGATCAGATACTAATCAGAATTGGTGATCTTACTGTAAAACAGAATATATTCTTTTCATCCACTCACATTGGAGTTTCATTAATTGAACCCATGGAGAACACGGATGCAGACGTTATGACTATTCTGTTAAATTTGCAAGCCTTCATAACTTGATTATTTTCAGTCTTGTCTGGATGCACAGTACTAGTGAATCATGGTTTATCATGTACAAAACAATCCTCAGGTTCTTGTGAAGTCAGACTTCTTAGCAGAACTATGTAGGAGAGTTCAGGTAAAATATGTTTAAGTTACTTTTGCCAGTCTCTAATGAAAAGTTGTTATAAAACTTAAAACAGCATCTTGGAAACATAAACGTACATTCAAGTTGACGAAAGCTAAATAGGTAAGCCCTTTGACATCGTATCTGATGCTCTTTGATATAACCAGAAAAAAAGCTTCATATTCATGAAAACTGTTTCCAGTAACATAGAAATGAATTGCCATGCTTCTTTGCCAGTTTTTTGACCTAGTGAAACATAAACAAAATGAATCTTTCTTTTATTCTATAACAAATGGCTGCGTTTGTGTGATAACACTATAATCAACAACACTGACTTGTGGAATGTAAAATATCCAGTGAGTGTGTTTGTTTCAAGCAAAGCAGTACTATTCATGATTTTATCTTTGGAGCTATGTCAAGATGCTTTTATTGTAAAATGTAGGCCTGGTCACCTTAGACTGCAGTTGTAGTTGAAATGAGTTTTCAAGTCAATACTTGATGCCTTGTGTATTGAATTCAGTGGAAAGCTTTCTGATTATTTGTTTGTATTATCTGTATGGGCCCTATTCATGATCAAAGACTTTTCCTGTGCGAGGGGTATGTGAAAAAGATAGTTCTTTGCTCAAGGATTGTGTGAATCAAGCATAATATTAATTGGACTGAGGTAAGCAGGTTAGTGCTAAAAAAGAAAAGAACAGAGTAGTATGGTAGATTAAAACTGTTCTGTTCTGTCGGGTTTTAGTAAATGTCACAATGTTTCAGTCACTGATATGCTGAGCTTGTGGTAAATGTCACAGAACTAGATAGTTTTAATGGAAGAGCTCCAGAGAGCTGGCAAAACTATATCCTAACAGTTTTGACACTCTTCAGTGTGCTGTGATCAGTCTATCACTAAGCAATACGAAAATGATAGCAGATACTTTTATCTTATGTATAGATATTTTCCTTATGAATAGAATATAAGGATTGGTGCCTTCAAAGTGACAGAAAACAACCCAAGCTTAAATGCACACTAAAAACTTCAAGAGGGCAGTTGTGCAGAGTAGTATTCTGTATTTACTCCTACTGTGTTTTGTTATGCAGATAAATCCTTCTAAGACTGTTATCTGAATTTTAGAATGTTTCTAAAGCTGTAAATATTGATTGTTGCCTTGCATTTAGAAGAACAGTCAGTTCCATTAGTACATACAAACTAAGTGATAGCAATTAAAGCTACTTTAACCCCATCAATCTTAGTTATAGGTGAGAAAGAAGTTTAACTTTTGGTTTCTTAGATGAGTCAGAGTTAAGAAAAAATCATTTTATGGAGATAATAGACATGCTGGATTTATGTCTTTGACATATGGACAGTATTTGTAGAATCCCTCTATGCCTTTATTTCAGAGGAAGAATGCATCTGTGCATTAATGTATTAAAAAATATTTCAGAGTAAAATGCATGTTGAAATCCAAACTCTTTTTGTCTTATGACTTTAGCACTAAGTAAAAAAATCATAACTGTGTTGTCTTTGGACCAACAATCTTGAAATGTTCCTTCTCTTAGTATATTTGAGAAAAAATTTACAACCAGATGTACCATCAGCCAGAATTTCTTAATTTGTTTGTAAGCCAGCATGTCATAAAAGGCTTAACAGTTATGTTCTGTGGCTGCAGTAAGACTTTGAATGTAAACTTTGAAGCTTCTGATAGTCCATGCTTACACAGTGCTGCAAATACGTAAAATAGAGTAAATGTCAACAGGAAATGTGGATGTACATGGAATGTTGCTGTGGGTATGGATCTCCATGGCCTGTAATCTCTAAGCCATTTTCAGAAGATTTAATCATTTGAAGCACATTAATGGAATGTGGTATGCTGAACTAATAGCCCTCTGTAATCCACCTGGAAGTCAATTGCTTGTACACTTGAAGGTGATTTATTAGGCTGTTATGCATGTTATTTAATAGTCCAGACTAAAAGGTTATTCAACACTTGGCAGAAATAATTTAGCATATTTTATGTTTGTAGATAACTTTTTAAAGTTTGTCTGTACTTCTTGGATTGTAACAAACTGTAGGCTCAGATGATTGCTGGGATAAAATCTCCAATGTTATGTACGTATGTTTTAAAAGTGCTTAGATGTCTAAAAGATTTTCAATTACACATTCTGAAGTCTAAATATTTCAAAACAATTTCTGATTCTGTGTGTCTCCTAAAAAAATTTGCTAGCATTAGCTGGACATTCTTGTGTGTGTGGGCACCCGTATCTTACTTTTTTGTTCTAAGAGATGTATTGACTCAAAGTAGACAGTTCACTTAGCCACTCTTCATTTAGCTACTTTTGCTCTACGTAGATGTGTAAAAAATATTATTTTATGTTTAAACATGACTTTTCTAAGGAAGTAATACAGATGTCAGTACAAAATGTAAGAAGAGAAAAAGAACAAACATCATGAGGAGTTTTTTACTTTTTCCAAACTTGAAAAGATTTTCTGCGTTCTCTCTTCATTTTTAGATAATGATTCTATGGACTTTAAAGTTCAAGGGAAATGAATCAGTTAAAAAGACCCCCTCAGATATACAAATATCGTCTGACTCAAAGCAGTCTGATTTTTTTTTCTATTTCAAATAACTGTATTATTGCGGAATCCTTACATCAACAAAAAGGTGGGAAATTTCTACAGCCAGAAAAGCTATGTGAGCCAAGGGAAATATTTTGCTATACGGGGCTGTGAAAGCTAGCTCTGTATTTAAAAACAACAAAAACAATAAAAGCCAACATTCAAAATTCTCACAAAAGCCAAAACCAAACACAGTGGGACATGTAATGGCAAAATGCAAGTGTAGTATTTATCTGTGATCAAAGAGCTGTTTAAATTTATGAATTCACTAATTTTTTTTTTTTCAATTAATAGGTTGATTGCATGTTAAGTACTGCCAGGCTTAGGGAACTTATATCTGTGAACTTGAAATAACTCAATTTCTTGTAGTTAATATTTGGAGTTCGTAACTTCAGGAATCTTAATACTTGGAAATCTCAGTTTGAGAAGCTGTACCTATCTTGTTATTGTTTTATGTATTTCCTCTAATGTTCTATAGTATGTTTAACTTTCTTTGTAAGACTTCTGTAGTTATTGATCATTATTTGCTTGGGGATTATAAAATGATTGACATTCTATAGGAGTAGTAGAAAGTGCAGGCAGTACGGTTCTCTGAGACAGAAAGCAACTATAGAAGTTATCTACCTGTTTATTTTCTCCACTTCATTGACCTACCATGCAACTTCAAATTATCTGTGACTACCTACATACTGATAGGGTTGGATGTTACACTGGTACCTTTGCTGCAAGTCTTTTTCATTGCTAAATGTTTCAATAAAAATCTGTTTAAACAAAGTAGGCAGGCTTTTCCTGTGAGAATATCCATCCTTTGAGTCAAGCAGAATGAAAAAAACATACACCACGCTGCGTATGTAACACTTTGTTTGGCAGTGTGGAAATCTGTATGTTCCAAATACAGAATAAAGTATACCCAAATAAGAAGTCAGAAAATATGAGTTGACCATGTGCTGCAGTAGCTTATTTCTGCTGCCCATTTTGTGTGTTTACCAGAAACCAAACTAGCTCCTCAATCCAGGTCTGAATACTCAAACTTGGTAGTGGACTGCCTGCTGGTAGGAGCTGGGGAGAAGGCAAATGAGACAGATTGACTGTCAG
Organism: Perdix hodgsoniae; assembly: GCA_035772895.1. Taxonomy (NCBI): domain Eukaryota; kingdom Metazoa; phylum Chordata; class Aves; order Galliformes; family Phasianidae; genus Perdix; species Perdix hodgsoniae. The sequence goes on along the minus strand of JAPSGF010000048.1, from coordinate 3,950,326 downwards.
GAGCTGTCAGAAGGAGTCATGTCTAAAGAAACAATTTCTTGCCAGTGGTAAGAAACTTCAGTCATACAGAACAAAACAGAGGGCCATAATACTAATGTAGAATGATCTGGTTAACCACTGATATTTAAGTAATTAATAGATAAAGCACTGTTTGTCTCTAAATTTCCAGTTGTATAGATGACTGATCTAGGTGATAGTGAAAGAAGGTGTTACATGCTGCTGTAAGCTCATGTTTACCTTCAAGGTGCTTTTCACTCTGAAACAGCACACAATAATAAAAATATCCTTGCAGTATGTATTCTTATAGGATATAAAAGCAATATGATCTTCATTTTGCAGAAATTGTTAATGGGACTCAACTAATAATTCAGTAGCAGTGCAGAATGCTGGTAAGGTGGCAGTGAATCTTCTGTTCTTCCCTTTGAAATCCAGTTAGCACACATTGTAGAGTTTTGACAGCTTTTTTTCACATTACTTAAGGAAATACTATTTCTACCTAGTTTCCACTGATGTGGTGTGTATATATATAAGTTATGTATAATGTTTAGTTTATTTTGGCACTCTTTCCTTTCTTTTCAGAAGGCTCTCCTGGTAGTATTTCTAACTGTAATCATGGCTGCTTAGTACTTAAAAAAACAAACAAACAAAAAAACCCAACTCATTTGTATGGGTTTCTGTGTTGGGTGGAAATAGAATCTAATGATCTGATGAACTGGCTTTCATCTTCATAATGTCACCTCCCTGACTTTTGCTTCAAATGTATAAAAGAAATGAGACAGCGTGGCCAGCTGCTGGCGGTTTCATACTGGCTCTGCTCTGAAATGTATGAATGAGTGAAAATGACCAGAGCTGGAAATGAAATAACTTGTTATGCTGTTGCAAAAGTTGATTTTATTCAAAATCTTTACAAAACTAAGAAATCTTCATTGTTTAGATGAAATTATAAGAAAAGTTCTTCCACTGTTGTTGTGCATTGGACACTTATGTTATATACTGCAGGGAAAAATGTGAACTTGCTCTGCCTCTGTACTGAGTGAACTAGACGCCATTGGAACCTAATGAGAGTATAGAAATATCTTTAGGTAGCAGTAATAAGCCCAAACTTGAGCTATTATGGGTTTTAGCTTGGTTATAGCCCTCTGTAAGACCAGAGGTATAAAGTGATCCTACTCTGTATTCAATTTGGCAAGATAGGTTTTTTCATTCTGGACAGAGGAAGAAACACTTTCTTTTCTTACAATCTGCCTTTTTTGATAGCAATTTTCCATTTAGTTTCATAGAAAAGATGAGTTTACTTATTTAGAATTATTTATAATGATATAGAAAGAAAACAGCTGAGTAATAGAGGATCCTTTAGTTACAGGAAAAAAGTATAAATAATCCAGTGATCAAAAGTGGGAAGAAGATAAATTCAGATTATAAATAGGTGCATTTACAACATTGTTTAATTGCCATTTGCATCCATGTGTCTCCTAGAACATAGGAAGAATATCACCAAACTTTTTTTCCTGTGTATCCAAGACATGATTTCTGAACTGATACAGGAATTACTGTTTAAAAGCTAACCTGAACTTGCACTGAATTTTGTCATTAAAAATCTCATTAGCCAACCAGAGAAATCAGAGAAGGACAAATAAGGGCACTTGTTCTAGAAGAACTAGTGTTCTTCTCTCCACTAAAGAGAAATTAAATGTGATGTAGCAGGCATTAGATTTCTGTAACAGAAACTCATTTATAAAGGGGGTGGGGGGTGGGGAAGGGGGTAGAATATAACTCCTCAAACCAGGTCTAAATTTACTGTTTTGAGAAGAAAATAAATTGTTCTGTGAGGTAAATTAATTCTAACGAATCTACCCTAATCCTTGTAGTAATTTTGTAGTCTTTTATCAGATTCCTGGGTTTCTCTTCAAAATAATTCAGTGTTCAGGGAAGCCTCAGTAGAATGGAGAGTTCAGAGCCTTTAGGTAGCGTCTGTTCTTCACAAACATCTAAAAACCCAGAAGCTTGTCTGTATTGCACAAATGTGAAGATTTACTGAAATTTCTCTTTGAGAAACTGTGATACTAAAGATAATATGTAAAAATATCAAGCAATTATTATTAGTGACCCTGTGGTGACATTTTATTTCATGAAATTCCCTTTGAAGCTTTTGTGGATGATAACTGAATATCAGAAATATGTTGTTACTATGTAGCAGCAAAACCACAACTGTAACAGGTACAACATAAAGGGATCATTTTTGTAATATAATCGTAACTGTGTAGTTAGCAAGATGCAAAAACATAAGATCAGTTATTCTTTGTAGTTAGGTGATTTAATGGCATCTTAAAATGTTGTCTACACAATTTTAAAAAAAAGAGTGGGATTTCCTACCCATTTTTCTATAGGAATTCTAGAATATTTGCTTAAGTTGTATGATAATCTCTTCCTCTCATAATGAGACTTGGTAGGTATTTTTCTTGTTTTACTTAGAACTAAATCACATGTATGAAGTGTACTTAATTAGAAAAATTATTAATAATTTGGTTAGTCTGTTAATTACATTTCAAGGCCTCTTCCCTCTCAGTGCTAAATTCTCTCCAACTGCCTTCTGCTTTCAGAAGCAGTCCTCTTTCTGTGGAGTCTTGCTTTGGTCATGAAGTTCCTTGTGCTACAATAGAGATTTCAGAATCTCACAGCATTGTGTTCTGCAGAGTATTGTAAGATTAATAAAAACTATCTGTAAATGATTTGATGTTACACAATCTGCCTCACTAGCAAAGATCTTACTCATTGTTTCAACCTTCAGAGCATGTAATCCAAAGTCAAAGAATGTGCAGAAGGTGATTGCTAAAATAGCTGTAATTGTGCACAGTTCTACAATTGCTCTTCCTTACTGAAAAGCCCTGCATATAAGGCAAATCTCCACGTGGTAAATTCTAATGAGTTTTCCTTGATTGCACGGATGTTTCAGGATGCACTGTGGACAACTCTATACACAAACAGTACATTGTTACAGTTGGACATCAGCATTAAAACAAATAGTTTATTTGCTTATCTGTGATCTTGTTTACCTGTGGTTGCTTACCTGTACTGGCTTGAGACTAATAGCTCTCCGGTCTTTTATTAGATACAGCATAATCTAAAATAGCGGCTCAATAAAGTAGTATACCAAAATGTAGCTGCAGATGATATTGTCCATGTGCTCCACTCTTTCCTTCCCTTTTGTCTCTCTCTAGGAAAAAAAACAGTTATCTTATGCAAAATCTAGCTCCTCTCCAAAGCAATCATGTAAATCTGAGTGCCAGTCTCACAGCAGAATAAAAAGTCAAATCAGCAGGAAAATTCCATGTAAGAGCAGCAGGCAGCCCGAGGAGGAAAAATAACAAAAATGCCCTCTCAAACTCTTCCATTTATTTCCTCTCACGAGTTCCACTTATTAAAACACCCAGATTTTCTTGTAATTTTTAAGGTAGTGTTCTTTCAAAGAGTAACAATTCATTCAGCAGGCTTGCCAGCCTTCCAAAGCATTTTATTTCAAAGCCTTTTTCTGAATAAAGAAATTTGTGCGGAGAACAAATCGAAGTTACTGCTTTTCCTAGTGTTCTACATACAGGCTGCGCAGGCTGTCTTTTCTCAAAGTGGGTTAGACCTGAAATTATGGGTTTAAAATAACAGGAAATTGTTGAATGTAACCAGTGGGATGGATTTTATGTATCATACCTAAAGATAAACTCTAAAAAGAAAAAAAATATTTTGAATTCAATTATTTTGTATGTTAGGTTAAAAAAAACAATGTGTTCTTTATGACAGTTCTACACATTCAGAAATGTTACTAGTAATTTTATTATGGGTGCTATGATTGCTAATGTGCATAGGTAAGGAAAAGAATGATATAATACAAATAACTGACCTATCATGTAAACGTATTGACAATGTGATGAATCTAGGAGTGTGGCTTGTAATGGAATTTTAATGTGTTGGACTGATGTACCAAGTGTCCTTGTGTTCAGCTTTTACATTCAACAAGAGGTTACTTTGTAGTAAATTAGTCCTTTAAGGCATTAGTATCTTATTTGTACTAAACTGATGTATCCTTACCAAAATGAGAGAATGATTTACAAGGATTGTAAAATGCAGAAAGTGTACTCAGCAATAGTAGGATTACACCTGGGTAGATCAGAGGTTTGGGAAATAGTTTGGAGTAAGATGTCCTTGGAAGAACTAGAGATGAAAGCTTAGAATAAGAGAAATGTTATTTAGTGAACAGAGTATATGGAATTTGATGGGAAGATTAACGATATTAGGTTGTGAAATAATGCAGTTTGTAGGGAAAATGTGAAATGTGTAGAACCGTCATAGGATTGTTTTCACCTGTTAATTTAAGACTATGACTTTGGTGTTGCTGTGAAGAGCTGAAAGCATGTGCAGGTGTAGTTGGATCCCTTTATAAGGGTTCCACTATTTATTTCTGAGTTAATTCTGGATATATACACTAATAGGATAATACGCTAGTTATTTCTGAGGTACCTGAGTTACAACTGGAATTTTTAGTTGTAACAGTAATGACAGTCATGTCCTGGAAAATCAGTTCTATGCTGAATTTTGCCACCCAACTGGAATACTTAGCTTTGTGGAAGACTTTGTGCCCTAAATGTGTGCTACTACTGTTCTAACACTAGGAAATAACGGCCATAAGTCACCTGTAAGAGACAAAAACACCAGTATAGATGGCCTGAGAAGTAAGCAAGTCAAATCCAGAATTAGTGCTAGTACAGCAAGTCCAAAATAGCTTCCTTGGTTTAAGATATTCAGTGGAATTTAACAGAAAACATGCTTACGAAGTCTGTTTACTCTATTTGACTAAATTAAGTCCTGAAACTGTTAACATAGATCAGAGGGGAGAACTTGGGTTTTTTTGGTAATTTGCAATTGGCTCTAGTGTTCACTCTTTAGGGGGCCAACTTTTATGCAAGGCTACAAGATCAGATGGCAGAAGTGCTAGAAGTTCCTATTTTTCTAAATTCCTGCTACTTTTGTATCTTGCGTATGATCTTTTCCTTACATTTTCATGCTCTTGTGTTCTCATCATTGTTTCTTTTAACTGAGTGTGTACTGGTACAGAAATTGTAACAAACAGTTTAAGGAGATGGTGTAGGGCACTACAGTTTCCAGTATTGAAAGGATAAAGAAATATTATAGTTTAATTGGTCACTTCAGAAGAGTGTAAAACTGTGACATAATTGTTCTTTATCTTGGCCAAACTTATTCAAAGACAGATGACAGCAACAGATTAGCATCTGACAGGGGCCGGCTTGGTAGAGCTTGCCATCTAGTGGATTAGTGGTTGTGTATGCAGGGAATGAAAATCAAAGAATCTGCTACAAGCATATTCAAAAATTTGCTTAATGATGTCTTACAGATGTTTAGTGGAGCTCGGTGCAATTTTGAACAAAATACAAGCTGTAAATACAAAATACAAATACAAAATACAGCTGAAAACTGAATTGCAAGCACTTCCATAAATGTTATCAATTTTCTGACAGATCTATTAATATCTACTGCTTGACCTAAGTGGTGCTAGGCAAAGTATGGACTTCGTGTATTTTGTAGTTCATAGATTTTAAATAGCATACCTGTTGAGCTAGCAAAAGACTAGGAAGTCCTGACTGGTAATTTTGTTGACTTAAAGACAATGGAGAAGACATATGTATAGTAACTACAGTCTTGGCTTAATGCTTCATGTTTTTAATTGTTATTTGATGCTGTGCCACAGTCTTTGATTTGATTAGATGTGATACATTACTTTTCAATCAAGAGCAAACTGAAATGAGAAATTATACGTTTGCTTTAAAGGCATCAATATACCACATTTTACTACCAAATGCCTAAGTAGAAGGAGTTTTACCTGTTTGTGGGGTAGCACATAGCAATTGTTCAGTTCAATAGTTCAAGAGTATATTTTAGGAGAAATAGTGTCTACTGTTACATCAAAATAAAGCTATACTAGAAGAAAGTGAAATAGAATTAAAATAATCCATACACAAAATTTGATAGTTATGTAGGAGCTAACATCTTTTCTTCCTAGTAGAAAAGAATCGTCAAGTCTATAGCACTCTTAATCATCAGGTTAGTTTCAGGATGCCAGTCTGTGTAACAAACATTAATTACAAGGCTTAGTCTTATTATTTAATTCAGTTCTTTGGCACTGCTACCATTCAGCTGAAGTAAGGGTGGATGAATTAGATCCACTGTGAACTAATGATTCTACTGGGATTATCCTTAGAGACTGTTCAGAGGAGAGTCGTACAAATAATGCTTTAAAGTTAAAATACTAGAGTATAAAGTTTAAGGTAAATCCATACAGAACTTTGTCGGCCATGGCCTGAATTTCTGTGCCAGAAGAACCAGTTTCTCTACTTCAGAGAGGCAAGGAGTAGTCAGTATAACAGTGCATGTGACCATAGATGCAACTATAAAGTGAAGACTCAAGCTAGCATATGTTGCTTGCTAGTCTGTGGTGATCTCAGAGTAATCTATCACCTTGTCATTTGTTTAGAGTTCTGATATCTGCACAGTAGTTAACTGGATTTTCTCATTTTGGCTCCTCTCTTCTTGTAGCTGTATTAATAGAATTATTTTCATCTAGTTTGTTGACTAAGATTTGGCTATTCCTGTGTGGTAATACTCTTCATTACTGCCTACTAGCCTTACAGAGATCAAAGGTGTTGGTCATACCATAATACTATGCACAAATCTGTACATAAGAATTCCATCAAGTATTTGTGGGGGGGAAAAAGAACCCCAAAGACTCTCCTACACACAAATTCAGTTCTCCTGTCAAAACTTAGTCTTCTAAGTGTGATTATAATTGAGCTTGTATTGAATGTCCAACATATTGAATGAAATGGCCAACATATTGAAGAGACACTTGTTATTTTACCAGAAAACCCAGCCTACATGAGATGGTAAGAGAAGTTCTTATAAGCAACAAATAATTGGTTTGGATACAGCAAAGTAAAATTTGACTGTAGAAAATTTTCTGCTATGGTGATGATTGTATTTTTTAAAAACTCTTCCATGATAGTGACATTGGAAGGTTTTAGCAAACAACTATATGATATTCAGGTGTGATCTGTGTTCTTTGCACTTTTAGAAGATTTTTCCAATTAATCTTATTGCAAAGCACAGGATTATAGTTAGATTCTTACTTGGTTACAGATTTCTTTGTTGTTTATAGCATTTCATGTCAATAACCTAATGCTGAGTAACTTGGTATATGACTTTTATATCAGTTTGTGTTGGAAGATTCCATGGGTCAAAACCTTGCTCTGTGTTCAGTTTGTCTGATGTTATTTGTCTAAGGGTATCAGGCTCTTATAGCATGTTATGTGACCATTTTACAGTTAAGTATCAGAAATGATAGTCTTTTCTTGTTTGCTGTGGTAAATCTCATGACTAATTTATGCCATTGTTAACAGATTAGAAAAGTTAATGAGAAACTCCTGTTATGACCAAATGTAATGCAGATTCTTTCTTTATAGAGTGAATTCCTTTGCTTCTGATTATAAAATGACTGTAATTTAGCCTTCTAATACTACACAGTACCTACGTTTCATGTGGAATACCATGAGTAACACTTGTAATATCTTAAATGAGAAATCCTGTTTGTGTTTTCCAAAATGCAATCATAAAATTCAGTCTTTTGCCAAACTGAATTTTGTGTTTTAGTACCATAATATAGGTCTGTATTCAGTGATATTGTTAGCTTGAAAAATCTGTTTTATCAACATAAAAAAGAATAAGGAAAATATACATTGTAATTGAACATTTCTTTTAATCTGCAAGTAAGAATGGCAGATAACATAACAATAAGATAATTCTTTAAGTTCTTATGAACAGTTAGAAACAGAAAATAACTTTCTGATATAGAAAAAGATGAAAGTCTTCTGTATTAGAAAATATTTGGCAATATCTGTTAGTCTTTCAATAGAACATCCATGTATACATGTAATACATATTTACAGTATCATATGCCTTCTACATGTAGTAAAATGTGTGCACATAATTAGTGTATGTTCTATTTTAATATCATATTTGCACCACCATTTTTCAGTTTCATTACTGTTGGGGGGGAAAAGCCACCACTTTTTCTATGCTCAGCACTGCAAGACAACTACATCAAAATACTACCTTATCAGGCATCTTTAATACTGTTAGTGTTAGGTTTTGGAATGTCCTAAGTTTTTACTGGAATGTAAGCCGTACAATCTTGTCCTGTAGAAAATGTTCAAATATGAAAAAAAATCCTGATTAAAAAAATTAGATTAAGTTTCATTTTGAAAATATACCTTTGTTATTTCTTGTGCTGGTGCCACTACATGTAGTTATAGGTTTAAAAAACACCTGTATGAAAGAAAGTGTGAGAAGGCCGCTATGAGATGCAGTTATAGGAGCTTTTCAAAGTTTTTTTCCAAAGAAAATTAATTTCTGAAGTTGTACGTAATTTTACTTAGCACTTGAACTAACCTTGTGTTAGTTAGATCTTGAGTAGCTCAAGTTCTTTTTCATCAGTTTAGAACAGAAGCTGGTAGTCTGTAGTGTGTTCAGTCTGTTTTAAATTGCACACACTAAGGTGAAGCAAGATTTAGGAACTCAGAACTACTGCATCTCGCAGGGACCTTCCAAAGTTCAAAGCAGTCAGAAACCCATGCTTCAAGCAAACGAGGTATCACTGGTTATTTGCTTGTGACTGTAATTTCTAGAATGGGAGTATCATTACTCTTGACCAGTATATGGAACAAAATGGGAATCCAAGGCCATGTTAATTACTGTATCTTAACTTCAAACAGTATATGTAACTCTGATGCATCCAAGTCAATGTTATATTAAAAGAAGAGATATTAAGGATTTTTTCTTCTGTTATAGTGTACTGTTAAGAGATTTGGCCTTGCACACCTTTTATTAGATGACTTAGTGCTGTACGAGCATCAAATGAGCTCATTTTCAAAGGTAGATGAGACTCAGCAAGAGCATAATACATACCAACTTAAAATAAACCTATTTTGAACTGCGTGTGTTAACTCATACTTTGAAAGTGTTAACAGAACATCTCTCACAAAGACTGTGACTCCACCAGCTGTAAAATGCTTACTGACTTCATTAGAAAAGCAGACTATTTTTAGCAGAATATGAGGAGATGACAAAGAAGGTAACGTAGCTTAGTACACTCCAGAAGAATGATGAGATGCATAAAGTAATCATGTCCTAATAGTTGAGCACTAATTTCAAGTAAAACTAATGCTCTCCTTTTTCTTTCATAATGCTGTTATCAATATGGATTTTATGCTAGGTTAGGGAAAGCAGTCAACTGTGTAGATGTGAAAGAATATGCTTTAAGAACAAGGGGAAAAAACTGTCCAGTCCACTGTACACTATGGGACTGGATAAGCACTCACAATAGGATAGTATTTCCTTGCATTTCTGAATGCTGTAGTAAGGCATTTAAAAGCATGTGTTTTCTCAAATGAAACCAATGCTGAAATGGTCTCAAACACCCACACATACAGTAAGTGAGAACAGAACTCTGGGATGTAGTCTTTGAGTACCAAATAGTAGAGCAGATAAGTTTTTTCTAGTAATTCCCATGCTAGTTTTCTATACTGCACTCAGTTAAATATTAAAAAAAAATCAAATAACAGGAAATGAGATACTGATATAGATACAAATTTATGTAGCTATTTACAAAAAAAAAAAAGATGATAAAATCTGCTATCTGAAACTGCTTATTTCTAATTCTTTGGAGCAGGTATTGCAGTTTCCATGATGACTTTTATAGTGATTATGATACAAAGGCTCATAATTCTGGAAATATAATATAATAATATAAAAAATAATATACTTAATTCTTCTATGTAATTCTTGTAATTCTTCTATGGTAGTAAAAAAAAAAAGCATATTTTATATCTGTGAAAGAACTGAATGAGCATAACACATTAATACTCTGATTACTAAAAGAGCTATAAAAGTAAAGTGCCAGTAGAGACTTGAATTGTATTATTTAACACTTAAATTTCAAATAAGAGAAGTCATAGGGTTTATATGTATTTCTATGTAGTTATATGTAGTCTAAAGAATGTCTTTGTTTTGGTGATGATGGTTGTGGCATCAGAACATAAATACTACAACTAGCTTTCAGTTAGTTGGTAATATTTCAGTCCAATCAGCAAAACTCAGTTGTTTCTTGGCAGAAAACATTCTTCAGTTCAAGCTCCTTTCTTCTCTGAGTCTGCTACCAGTCTGTTCTGTCTTCTAACTTATTAATTTCCAGTCTAATGCCAAGGAACTGTGCAATCAAGTCAAGAGAGTAAACCACGGCCTTCTGGGATAGAAGTAAGTCCTGGTTTAAGTGATGTGTTTTTTCTAAGTGTGTATCTATGCCTTTCAAATTAAGACAGATTCTTGATGTTTTATGATTTCCAAAGATTTCAATAATTATATGTTGTCTATACAATATATTTGGTGGAGCTGATTTAAAGAAGACAACAGATACATTCAGATTTAAAAAATAAAAACAAACTGAGAAGGCTTTAAATACAGAACATATCATGAAGATATCAGGGCAAGCTGTTAATTTCTTTATTTGAATTCAAAATTTTAGATAAAAGATTTTATAGTGCAACTCAGCCAAGTGCTGACTAATGTCAAATCCTGCCGATCTTAGCAGTTGGAGAGGGGTTTAATCAATGTGATAGATCACGATTTCAGGGAAGTGAACATTAGCAAAAAAAACTTCTGTGCTAACGGCTAAATTGTTTTCTATATTTCACACCTCTCTATCATACCTTTAAAATCTATCAGAATAAGTTTAGTCTCAATAACTCTTCATCACTTGTAGATATTAATTTAAGAAGTGAGATGGAAAACATTTTGCCAATATGTGATGCTATCTATCTCTCAATTTTTTTGAGAACTGAATATGAACCAATATAAAGTGTTTGGGACAGATTGTATATATAATACAATATAACTAAACTGGAAGGAAAAGAGTTTTTCTTGGTATAGCAGTACTGTTACTGTATACATTTCTTTACATTGTTGATCGTTGCCCTGCTTCATCAAGTTTGAAGTTTCGTTTTCTGGCTGCTTCACTGTTGAACCCCACATCAGATTTGTCTGCATTACTGCCATCTGTCATTGTGGATTCTGCTTCCATGCCTTCAGGAGCTCCTCCATTGGGCCGCTGAACTTTAGTGTTCTCCTCTGGTGGGCGCTTCCAATGGGGTCTGCTTGCCATCCACAAAATAAGTGCACCAAATATGACAATCAAGAGACCAAGGCAGTTGACAAAAATTGCCTCTGGTGGGGATGTACTATACACAGTACTATTCCTTTGGAAGGAGAAAAAAGACAATTGTTTTAAAGACAATTTGAGTCTAAACCAGTAGTCTCCTAATAGATAGAGGTCTTTTTAAAACAAAGTGCAATCTCAATACCAGATTGTTATTATTCTGCACAAAGAGAATTACAGTATGTAATGAGTAAACTTTATAAACAAGTGAAAAATGAATACTTACAGTGCAAATAAAAGTTTCTCTGTGATTCCCATGAGAGCTGATGCAATCACTGTTACAAAGATGAGGAGCCCTGAATAAATGTGTATTGGCATGAGAGCTGCTCGGAGAGATACTGGAGCAAATGGGAGTAGGAAGATAGCAAAACCTAAGAAAAGCTAAACACAAACAAATTCATAGTTAAAGCTATATGGGAAACAAGCTGCACTTCTGAAGCAAAATCAAAATCCTCAAAAAAATCAGTTTTGATATAATATCAGTTAAAATATTCACAGGAATTGGTATTTTTATTTTTTAATGTATTCTTACAAAACCAAAGCAATCATTCTGGATCATCATCTGGAAAGCAGGCAAAATATTTTACAAGTAATTTCACCTCATACTAGTATCTAAACATACTACTAATGCCAAAATTGCTATCAATTTGAGTACTGTAAAGACAACTTTTCTCTATCAGTAATATAAATAAGATACTAAATAGATGACTGCATTTTCAGAGTCCATTCAACTTTACGTCCTTTTCTCCCCTTCTGTTCAGATTTATACATAAATGAAGATCAGAATGGAGTTTAACATTTTTACTTGAGTAGCCTAAAGAATTTTACCCTTGTAGAGCTTTAAGTAAGTTAAACTACACTCTTCTAGAAGGGCAGAGGTCTGTTGGCATTTAAAGTGAAGATGTATGTGGGTAATGTCAGGTTGTTCAAGGGCCACAGGTCCTCCCATCAGTCTTAATTCTGTGATGGAAGAGAACACCGTGTCATATGGGTTCAGCCACACTCAAGATACTTTTCCAGATTTTCTTTTGTTGTTGTTTATTTTGCATTTGGGAAAAAAAAAAGTATATGATTATCAGTGCTGCAAATGCCTTCTCTTTTTCCTAGGTGTTAAAACACTATTTCAGCACTATTCCTTGTATCTCCTTGCCTGAGCAGTGAAGAATAGAAATCCAGAACCCAAATCCCTTAGCTGAGTACATTCTGTGCTTGATAACCAGATCATTATGATTTTTTAAATCATTTGGCTAAGAAGTTAAGCATCACAAGTTAAAGGAACAAAATAAATGCTGTATTCAAAGTTTAGTTTCTTTTTTAATTACACCAGATTTTCAGAGGTAATTTTAGAGTTTTGCTAGATTAATTTTTATTTAAAGAAGTATGTAGTGCTATACTTTTATTATTAAAGTAAATAACGCTTCCAATAAAGGCTGTGCTAGGTGATGGCAAATGTTTCTTCCATTTTTCTTAATATTCATTTTAAAGTCTGAACCTGACCACATAGAGATAACTCTCTTAAATAAACTATCTTGTTTGAGCTTTCATTTATTAAAAACAATACAACTTAAGCAAAAAGTGGCTTAAACATTAGAAAGATGCAATTTCAGCTAAACCAAGTAGATTATCATTACAAATACTCTTAGTATGCAGTCGATAAAAATATTATTAAAGAAGACAAGGAAAAGTAATTGCTTATTGCTTTTCCTCCTCTGTTAAGATTTAAGAGACTCTAACACAAATTGTCTTTACTTCTGAAAAACAATTTCATGAAATGAAGTTTAAAAAAAACCCTGGAAGTTAAAAGTGCAGGTTCTTGGTGTGCAAGGTTTTAAACTGAATAAACAGCATCAAGGTAACTCTGATCCTGATCTATCAGGTTAGTAGAATTGCTTTGGACTGTAAAGCTGACTCAATAAATGCCCCATATGTAGGATTTCCCTCCTGGTTGATCTTTATTTTTTTTTTTAATTTCTGAAGTGTCATTATACAATGTAGAGACTTCAGAATTTTATGTGCTAAAACATCACACCTGTATATGTGTGCTAAATACCAGGGCATCCCTGCTCTCCTCCTACATCAAATCAAAACATAAGTTAGCTCAATTTAGATAAGATAAATCTAACTTTCTGGCAATAGGAACAGTTAAAAACATGCATGTGGACATTTATCAAAACACTGATGTTTAAGGAACACCATTTTCCCTCTTGTAATAAATGAGATCCGCAGTTCTCCCTGCTGCACTTGTTCTGGTCATAGGCAAATCTTGAGGCAAGTTAAAATTATGCTGATTGCGGGGTGGGGGGGGGAGAAGAAAATATATTTTTCCTTGAAGTCAGGGATCTAGTAATTGCTTATTTACACGATTATTTGCCAAATCACAGAATATAAAACAGAGTGCATTCTAGAATATAATGTCTTATTATTGTAGGGCCTATTGTACTTGAATTACTCAATACATTCTTTAGCTTTACAACTGATTTATAAACACAATTAAATTCTGACCTGAAGAGAATAAAATATAACAGCAGTCAGCCCAATCCAGCTGTGCAGACTGTACATGTTGGGGATGCTCCTGGCATTGTGGTAGTCAAACACAGCTACCATAGAAACAATTGCAAGAATCATAGCTATGGTATTTAATCCGGCATGTATGAACTTCATTAGGAGTTTGCTGCACTTCCAGGTCCATGGCAACCTGTACACAATAATGGCTGAAGAAAGAACAGAAAAGATTTTATTCCTTACAGTGTAACTTCTCTAATAATTATGCATATCCATATAGTTCCATTGTAAATTAGAGAAAATCAAACCTTTTATCTTATTTTAGAAGATTATGAATGACTATTAGAACTACACAAATGATTATTAGAAAGCTTTTTCTCTTACACAGACTAACACTCTAAATACCCAACTAAGGCCTAAATTATTGCCTTTAGAAAATGTATTCCTCTGTTCTTGAAAAATTCAGGTGCGTTTCAAAAAAATAACAGCGAACTTGGTGTCATTTTTTCCTTGTTCCTTAAATTGATGTAACAGAAAGCCTGCATAGGGTTTTAATTTTTATACTGCTAGTCACACTGGAGGAACAAGGTCCAGTTCTTATGTTCAGAAGATAACAAACTGAGACTGCAATTTTTTAAAAATATTTATTCTCTTTGCAAATTTGCATAATGCTATTTACACATCCAACCTAAACTACTGTATGATTCTGTGGGTTGAAAGGTACTTGCACATGCTACCCAGAGTACCTGTGGATGTCCCATCCCTGAGGGCACTCAAGCCAGATTGGATGAGGCCCTGGGCAGCTTGAAGTAGTGGCTGGCAACCCTGCTCATGGCAGCTGGAGCTAGGTGATCTTTAAAGCCCCTTCCAACCATTCTATGATTCTGTGATATTTATATAGCTGTGTCTATTGCATTAATATTGGTAGGACTACTCAGCATCAGGGAATCATAATCCAACTCAAGAAACAAAAAGATTTGGCAGCTATGACTGTTGAAGCACTGTTAGATCAATGCAAGTTTTTTTGCCTATGTTTGCATATGTGTTACTAACATACCGTGTTTTTACTGGTGTGGACAAAACAATTTCCAGTGATCTGACACCAGCTGGCCCCTAAGAATAGTAACAGCACAGAGACCTTTTTGCCAAGCTCTTTCTTCAGGGTCCTTGCTGCTCCTTTCCTGCCACTATTGTTGACCTCCTGCCTGTTGTGTAAGCATGCAGACTAGACCAGATCACTGAAGCCCCACGTATTTCTAAATACAAACCTATACAACTTCTGAATGTGTGAGAGCACATAAGTATGTTAAGATAACGGGAGAAATACCCATGATCGTGCCTGGTCCTTGACCAGTAAAGGCTTTTCTTCCCATCTGTAATGCCTTGAGTATGCAAAAAGAATGATCTCTGTTCATCTGATTAATCAATTCCTTACTTAAGATTTCTCCTTATAAAATGACATCTGAATACAATACAATTATCAATACTAAAACAAATGAGTAAGAGTATATTTCAGATTTTAGAATAAGTTCTTGCTTCAAACACTCACTAGAAAATAATATGTATTACCTGGTAAGTGCAAAGATTAGGTATTTACTTAAGTAATTATTATGTATCTTCCTTATTGCTTCTCTGTAACTCTAGCATTTTATGCAAAAAAAAAAAAAAAAAAAATTAATTCTGTACATTAAAATGATTAATAATAAAATATGACAAATTGATTTTAAAGTTCTATTTAGATATACATATTTTGACTTGGATATATAACAGGAAATACAGCACTCCATTAAATAGTTCACACAGAAAACACTGTTCACAAATGGAATTTCCAGTCCACAAGTAGATTTTAAATCAATATTTGCTTTCACATGCTGTGTGAAAATATAATACTGGAATGAAAGCTCCCTTAGAATATTTAAATACAGACAGCATTTAACTAGTTCTCAGCTTTCTACTTTTAAAAAGTGGAAATAGTACAGCATAAAAAAATGAGGAAGATAGCCTTGTTTTAACACAGTCTAGCAGTACTTATGACTGGCAGTACTATATGACATAATTTGATTTCTGTGATTCAGTTTGAGCTTAAGACCACCTCCAATCTTTCCTCAAAATGTATCTGATAATCTCATATCTTGTTAATATTGAAATAATTGCCTGCATTAGGCAATTAACCTAGTATTAATGACTATGAGCTCTAACCTTGTACAACTGGTATGCCAAAAGGTCCCAACCAGGCTTCAACATTCTATGAGGATATTATATCCCAGTAAATCTTCCTTCCTCGTTTGTCATACGTTATGTATACATATTGTCAATGGCTTATTTCAAGTGGAATGGAGTACTGGACTCTATATATCTTGAAGTCAAATTGACCTGTACGGATCTTGGTCTTACAGCTTTGGTTTTCAAAGGATCATGTCCATACTAATTTTTTTTCTTTGGTGTATAAGATTAAATTGAAATTTGGTTTAACTTCCAAAATCACTATCAAACTTCACAGCCAGTCACCCATGTAATCTTAGATCTGTTATGGATTGTGAATTTTTTGTAATCTGTTTTTCTCTTGGAAACAGTATGACAGAAAAACAAGGAATACTGACTAATGGCTTGGAGACTTGTTAGTAATACCAGTCATTAAAATGTTGCATGCCGTAGCCCAGGAAAAATACAGGATAGCACATTTTGCTATAATCCCCTCTCAGTAAAGGCTGTGAGTAAAGTTATACATCCTAACTCGAGCAGATTAGTCTGTTTACTGTTGCCAAAAGACAAGGTCCTGTTTCCTCATCACCACTTCCACTTTCTGACTGCATGCTTCTCACAACCCACTTGGTCACAACTGGTGACCAAATACTAGCTTCTCTAGTGTGATTTTAATAGGTTAGTCATGAAATTGAAAATAATTTATTCTGTATTACATCATGATGGCGCTCATCATTAGTCCAGTGAGAGGGGACCAAACTGTTATCATTTCTAGGCCAAACATGAAGCAGCATGCAGATGTTGCTTTGGAGCCCTGGTGTCTATGAAAAACCTTTACATGTGAAAAAGAAAGCAAAATTCTTAATTTACTAATTTACTCCATTCTATCACACTATACTATTCCTTCAAGCCGTTTTTTAAATCATTTTTTTCATGTTTTTTTTCTATCTTAATCTTCAAAATAGTCATGGTACAAATATGCACACAGGCTTTTACTGCCTGTATTATCACCATTTTGGAAAACCATCTGGCCAATTACTGTGCACTGACAGAGTTTTATCAGATGTTTTACTTACAGATACTCATCTATAAATAGTTAATACTCACATTGTTGTGCCTACAGCTTTTTTATTTTGTTGACAAGATACATACAATAATTTTGTCAGGGCGTATCTAATTCCCCACATCCATGTTATTACAGTCACCTCTTCTACCTCCCACAGACCAGCAATACAGTTCTATCCTTTGTGCAGATTTTAATGAACTGAAGAAACAGGTGATTTGGTTACTGTTTCAAATCTTGCACACCAATGTAACCAAAGTATTTGTTCAGCTATTCCTTTCTACTTTTAGCTACTTACAGACATCTTTTTCTTGCATGTGTGCAAAGAGGTGTGCTATCCCTCAGTCTCATCCAAATGACTTTGAATTCAGTGGCGGACTTTTCCATCAACGAAAAGCTTTGCTTTTCATGTTACCTAATTGGATTTCCTACTCCAAATAATGCTCTTCTATCAATGAATTCCTGTTTTGATTTGTTTGAGCTGTGATAAACTTTCCTTTATGTTACAAATACCTTCACAAGGCTTGAGACAACTAATTAATTCTTAAACAGGGGTAAGCTGAGTTTCAGAGGAAATAAAAGAGCAGGGAAAAATTCTGCAGTAAAACCTCCCCCTACTGTCTGCAAAATAAATGAATACATAACTAAGATTAAAAAGTCTGTGTTCATAAAAAGAAGCAGCTCAGTAGTTTGATCGCAAGAAGTTGTATTTAGTGAAGTTAATGGGTGTTTCTCATTGCTTATTTATAACCAGGAGTTACACTTTACGTGACCTATTGAGCAATATTATATGAGCCAGCTTCAAAATGTTGTTTATTGCTCAAAAATTCTTTGTAACTTGAAGCCACGAAGTTCAGAACATACCTCACTGCCACTGAAAATACTAAATTTGTGGTGTGTGCTCAAAAGACCAAATTCCCTGCCTAGCCAGAGCTCAGCAGCCACCCGCCCTGCTCCTTCCAGCCCTGGCAGGGCTCCTGCTGCAGAGCGGCCGGACGCGCGATCCAAACAACGCGCTTGCTGGAATGAACGTCCAGATGTGCTGGACACATTTCCTGGCTGGATGAGTGCAAAATGTCGTTCGGCAGTGAAGCAAATGTAAATAAGGCTGCTAACAATGAAATTCTAACTTAATTTCTCCTGTTACACAGAAAAAAAATACTTCAGATTTCCAGAGGTTCTTCATTAAGAAGAGTAAAATCATCTCCTTGCTCCTTCTCCCCAGAGAAGTCAGCGGTGAAACTGGAGGAATTTCCACCACTCTCTGCAACTTTCACCTGCCTTTGAGAAATTGGTGCTGTTTCTTCACACGTTCTCTTATCAGTGAAACTAGCCAGAATGTTGTTACTGACTTTATCAGAAAACACCATTGGAAGCTGTTATCTCTGCCAAATTTCCCCATTAGTTTTCATGCAATTAGTGTAAATACTAACTCAAATTTCAGGATTAGTACTTCTGGGGCACTACTATTATCTGCTTTTTAAACTTTACTGAGAATACCGCCAGTTTGCTTTCCTCACCTCAAACCATTAATCAGTGGCATCGTGTGCAAGTCAGTCATTTTCTTGGATTTAGCTGCTTCTACTAAAAGCAAAAGCATGTCGTTCAAACTCCAACATTCCCGCTGGCCTCAAAGAACAACCCTTGCCCTTAAGAGCTAACATGTGAAGGGCGTGTGATGGAAAACAGACAGAGAGCACATAGCACATGTAGTGGGAAAAGCTGTCAGTGCAAGGCTGAATGCTGCAATCAGAAGTTCATACACTTTATAAAAACGTCCCCCCACCTCATCATAACCATTTTATATTACTCAGGCAACCGAATTAAGTACGGATTGTAAATGTGTATTTTCCAAAAGAATTTATACAGCTTCTGGGCTGAAGAAATGCATTGCAGCGGTGTTCTCGGTGCTGCATTTCCTCTGGCACAAGCCCCGCTCCTGGGTCTGGCTGCGGTGGTGCTGAACTGACACGGGGGAGCGAGCCAGAAGGGACGGAGCCAAACGAGTGAAAGTTTCCTAGGGCAGCACTGCTGGCGTTTCGATTCCCAGCTCGCATAAATTCAGGCTGACTAGGAAAACACACTTCGCAAGCCTTTCTCAAAGTGCAAGGAAATCCTAGGCCAGGGTAAACAAGTGCTTGAAGGGAGGAAAAAAAAACACGAAAAAGAAGCCCAATCAACCCAAACCACCGCTACAAGCTCGCGACAAGGGACTCTTTGTCCCGTCTCGCTGCGAGCGCTGGCTCTCCCGAACGGCAGCGCCGCGCAGCGCAGCGCCCCGGTCTCGCCGCTCCCGTCCCGCGCAGCGCCCCGGCCCCGCGCGGCCCCAGCTCCGCCGCCGCCCCGCCGGGCCCTCACGCACCGATGCCCTGGATGAAGACGAAGCCCGTGACGATGAGGACGGGATGCCAGTTGAACTCCGCCGAGCCCCCGTCCCAGCCGAGTCCTTCGCGGTAGCTGAAGACCCAGACGAGGGAGAAAACGACGGAAACGAAGCCGACCAGCAGCGCCGAGCCCAGCAGCGCCAGGAAGAGCCCGTAGTCCTCCATGTTCCGAGCCCCGCTCATCGCCGCCAGCGCCGCGCGGGAGGGGCAAGGCGGACGCCCTCGCTGACGCCCTCCTTCGGCCCCGTGCCCGGCCGGCGCCGCCCCGCGCCGCTTGTTGCGAGCCGGCTGTCGCCACGCTGCTTTTTGCAAGTATTTCGTACGGGCTTGCCCAATCCTTCGCGCTCAAAACGGCGACTGCAAGTGGACCTGTCCGCGGGGCTCCGCCCGCGTCCTTCTTGGCGCCCGAGGCGTTGGGCACATGGCTGTGGCGGTGAGCCGGGGCGCCGATGGGAGCCTCCAGCGCTGCTGCAGAGATAACGCAGCGCGGCCGTAAGCACCGAGAGATAAACCAGAAGTACTGCTCCGATGAGGATACGCGGCACAAAAAGTGCAGCCGCTGAGCGTGCTTAAAGACATTGGTGTATTGTTCTCAGAGCATGGTTTTTATCACGGTCATCCCCTTCAACTCACGTTGGTTTCCCTGACTGCTGTAGAACAGCTACCTACGCGGTTTCTCACATGGACGCTGGGCTAAGTTTGTAGGAGCGTTTGGGCATCGTTCTATTAAGACCTGCCAAATTTTGGCGATTTAATCATATCTGAGACCTACTTGTAGAAGTGTTCAGGAACAGTTGTTCTACATTCTCTTCTTAAACAGCTTTCAAGGGGTTTTAAAATTTAACATAAAAATCTCTCCTGTTTCTGAATGAAAATGTCTTTTTTTGAGCTTCCAGGACAGAACATGTATATTGTGTATTTACATTGATCGAGTTTCTTACACAAAGCCTGTAATCTTCATCAAAGTCTGTTCTCTTTTTTGGTCACCATAAATTGCTGCATTTTTCACCAGATGGACAAAGATATATGATTGTTGATTTAGAAGAGTATTGCAAGTCACAACAGCTTCAAAATAATAGTCACTGGGAAGCACAGCAAATTCTTAAAAGCTATAGAGGTGATATTGTGAATGGTACCTGCGCTAATTAATAAGCAGCGTTCTAATGAAGTTTAAATGCCTTGCTCTGGAAAGAACTGTTTTAAATAATCCAAACAGAAACGAGCATGAAATACCAATAAGGAAGACTAAGTCTGTCATAAAAATGTCAGAAATGGTGATGGGGTTTATATAATCATTAACTA
This sequence comes from Perdix hodgsoniae, assembly GCA_035772895.1. Classification (NCBI taxonomy): domain Eukaryota; kingdom Metazoa; phylum Chordata; class Aves; order Galliformes; family Phasianidae; genus Perdix; species Perdix hodgsoniae. Next base: position 3,929,544 of record JAPSGF010000048.1, on the reverse strand, counting down.
TACACCTCCCGTAAAAATGTTCTGCTATATCCCACTCAGGGAAAGTTTCTGCTTTTGCTGTCACCACAGAATCACAGAATCACAGAATAGCCAGGGTTGGAAGGGACCTCAAGGATCATGAATCTCCAACTCCTCTGCCACATGTAAGGCCACAAACCTCCCCAAAAATGAAGATCTCTGAAATATTTTTTCAAGATTGCATAATACTTCTGAAGACTAGCAAAATGGTTACTCTGCCTTTTTGAAATCAGCTTTTGAATAGCCTTGGTGTCCCTGCTTCCCTCTGTCTATTCTGGCCACAGATTATTCATGACCATCTGGAAACTGCACTTCTCCTTACTAAGTATCTTTTTAGTCTCACCAGTTCGCTTTCATGTAGCAACTTTTATTAATAAATATCCTGATTTATTACTTCCCAGTAATAGCTATATGAAATAATTTGCATACATCAGAAGAATGATGGAGAGGAGATGAGGAGTATCATGAAAAACAGCTCTGTGCCATTCTTCCCCAAGCATTCAACTTCTTGTATCTGACAAACAGTTGTCTTCTTTGCAGCCTTACTTTTCAGTTAGGCTATAGAGTTTTCTTTTTCATGGTAAAGTAGTTTCCATTTGTCATCACTGACTGAGGTGACAGATTTCTAATGAAAGGAATTTAGTTATAAATAATTAACCCATACACACTCAGAATAGAAATTTCTGCCTCAGCACCATTTTCTATAGATTTTGTAGTAGTTTCTACTCTTCTATCTCCCTGTTATTTATGTTGTAGCATAATGGGCAGGTGCCTTTTTCCAAGACATTAAATGAAAATGAACTGAAGGTAGGGTGCAGGTAGAGCATTGCTGCTATTCTGTATTTTACCATTGTTTTATTACCTTCTTACATCTCCTTTCTGCGTTTTTTTTCTTTTGAATTTTCATTCTGCAATTTTATTTTACTTTTTATTTCGCATTACTCTTTATATATAATCTTGCAAATGCTGGTTTTATATATAATTTTAAAGCCTTTCCCTATTGCATCAGCTGGAAAAATGAACACTTCAGTAGTAAGTACCAGGAAAAGTACCAGTAAGTACCGGTACCAGGAAAAGAAATAGCTGGGTTTGGAACGATTATACTCATGAAATGAACATGACAGTGGTGGTAGTGGGGATAAATCAGATGTTGGCCATCCCTCCAGAAGCAACACTTGTGGAAGCACCTTTGGCTTGCATTTGTTCACTCTCCATTTGGTTATTTGCATGGTTACTCTTTATGATCATGAAGTGGGTTGGGAGCTTGTGAGTTGTTTTTTCACTTATACTAGTTGGTTTTGTTTATATTTTTAATGAATATACCACGTATGAAACAGGCTGCACACAGTGATCAGACTGAGTATCTGGTGGCTTTGACTCAGACTGAGCAGTTTGTGAAATCTGGCATGGGGAAACTCAGAGAAGTGCCTTTTTTTCATCTATACATATAAAATAAATAAAACATAAAAGGCAGTAAATATGCATAATTTATTAATACTCTTCTTCAAACCAAAACAAACACAACTAGAAAATTGGTTAACCCCCCCAAAAAAACCAAATGATTTGCATATCAGAAAAAAATCCTCTTGTTGGTTTTGTGTAACAATAACTGCAGTTTTTGTCCTACACATAAATTCTTTTCTATACAGCCTTTCACATTTTGTTTAGTTAACAGCCTGTATAAAAGTTGCATAGCTAAAACTACATAAGATAGAATGCAGCAGATGGTAGATGATCAAAAAGTCTACATCTTTCTCCCTGATGTTCAGTATTTCAATGCAGTTGCTGAATAGAATCAAGAAATGCTGTATTCAGCGTTAAAGAACTGGTGAATACGTGAAAAACTATTATGGACAACAGACAAAAGTACAGTATTAGAGAGAGAAAAAAAATTAAAAAAAACCCTTGTATAATGGTACAACATGTTAAACACTGGCTGGAAAACAGTAGTGGATGAATTAATACATATGAAGTCCTTAAATAACATCAAAATTGAAGTCTCTGTAGTTGTTATGCCTTAAGTATATTCAAAAATTCTCCCTCCTTTTTTACACGACACTCTTTCTGTTCTTTCATGCCTTGAGCACTCATCTTCTTTTGCAGTATCACAGACCATTTGGTAAACATAACAACTGAACCTCCTGTTAGGCTTCTGTTCTATATGCAATACAATATCTCTGTCAAAGTAAACTTCATGACTGTAAGTCTGAAATGAGAAAAATAATTCTGATTGCAGTCTCAATTTCCACAGCTTGATAACAGAATCATAGTTTGATATATCATTTAGTATAGTAGTATATATCTATACAGAGTAGTAATATATATCTAATAGTATCATTTTCCTTAGGAGAGGGGGGGAGAAGGGAATATATATATAAATATACATATATATATATATATATATGTATATATACATAACATTTTTTATTTCCCTGATCAGACTGGAAATTTGTGTGAAGGCACACAGTCTGCCCTTCTAGAGAAAAGGCAGTTTTAAAGATATTCTGTGACCTATTTTTGGGAATCTACGCACAATTTAAAGCATTTAAGTCACCTATACAGATGATTATAAGAGACACCAAAGATGCTGAGTAACTTAGACTACCTAAGTTAGGTACTTAAACTTGGGCTATATGAACTGCCCATTGCATCTTTCCAAATATACACACAGCAGGGTCCATGCTTAATTCTATGCATGAATAGTTACAGTTTAGTTAAGGAGACTATTTACAAGGTGTAAAGTTAAGCTGATGTAACTAGCCAGACAGTGAGTATTCAAGTTGACAAATACTTCAGAAAGAACTAAAGAAAAAAAACCCACAAAGATGCAACTAACCAAAAAACATTGATTTCAAGTAATTAAGATTTTCTGGTAAATTAACTACTGTCTGATGGAATACTTAATTTTTTTGAGTCATGTATAATCATGACTCAAAGGGCAAGTCTCATCCATAACACTCGCAACACAATTTATCTATCTACTTCAAATCTGAATGAAAAATTAATGCATTTAATGGTAGGTGAATAGGAAAGGGGAAATGTTAGTGTCAACAACCAAACAAAAAAAGGAATGCTTCTCACCACATCCCAGGATTCCAGTAATGGAATACTCTTAAGTAGAATCCCACGTTCATTACAGCGTAAATCAAGGTGAGCTCTTCCATCAGCCCCTATTTCAGTAACTGCCACAGTAGATAACAAATCCAGTTCATCTTCATAGTCTACAATTTTGAATGTCTTAGGAAAAACAAAGCCTTAGGTTTACATATGAAACAATTTCACATTCCCTGAAGAACTGGAAAGTATTCTGGCATTACTATGCCAGCCTGATAGCCAACAAGCATCTTTCCTAACACAAGGTTTCTAACTTAGGTTGGTGATATTCCTTAAGACAGGAAGAGAAAAAAGTGATGTTCTGAACAATGTACAAGTAGATGCATTTTAGATACGATAGGATAAATAGAAAAACAGATGGATAAATAATTAAAAAATTAACACAGCTAATGGTTACAGGCACTGCACCTGAACAAGAATGACTTCTGTCTTGCTACACTTCTTTATTCCATACTCACTACATCAGTTACCTCTTGTTCTGGGTCATCATCCAGCAAGTTAAGACGCTTTTTCACCACTCGACCAGAAGATGTTACAGTAACAGAGCTGTTCACCTTTGGAGAAAAAGAACGGCCCTGGACTTAGAGCGCTATAGTTTCATCATATCTATTCGACAACATATCTAATTCATGTCTTCTGCTTTCTGACCTTGCTTTAATCTCTGGAAATGTATCATGCCTTCTGCTCCTGACCTTGCTTTTATCTCTGGAATCTTGTTTTATTTATTGCAGTACATAGCCTTATTGCTACCATCTGTTCTTTATGAGGGCTTATGAACTTGGTAGCTTTAGGTGAGTACAACTGATGTTAGTAATTCACAGGTTTTCATTCCCGTGGAGGTAGCAAAGTTTCTCCACTACCATTTTTTTTTTTTAGAACTGGAGTTACTGGAGCCAAGATGTTGGAATGAGAATGAAGTCATCACCAATTTGCTTCTTAATCTTAATTCCAGGAGACGGACAAAGGAGCATCTTAAACCACCACAGCTGCTTTCATTGCATTCATCATCACTAATGCAAAAAATATTCAAAATTGGCATTATCAATACCTTAATGGAGGTCAAAAGTAAAAAGCAGATTACAGACAGGATTCAACAACTCTAATTTCTTAGTTTTTATTCCAACAGAAAGTTGTCTACTCAACTCCTAAATAATTGAAGGCAATCCATTACATGACAAATCTTATCCTTTCTGAATTAAATAGAATTCCTGAGTAAAGATTCTTAATATACAAACTTTTCTCCTAAGAAAGCTTCAAAATTAGTATCACTGGCTGCCGGGGACTTTACAGTACTCATAAATGATTTTAAAAAAAAGCCTTTGCTTTCTATAAACTGTATACACTGAAGGGAAAGGAAAATGACATAGCCTTACAAAAAACTGTTCTTCCTAATTGTGTTCTTTGAACTTTTTTGACATTTGTGATAGAAAAACCACAAAAGCACTCTAAAAGATTACAGGAAACAATGGAGGTGATCTAATAGCTCATTTCTGCCAGAGGTTCAGATCATCCCCTTGCCATTTGGTTCTACTATTCTCTACTGTTTCAGCTCCAGTTCAACTCACCAAGTAAGTAAAATGAGTGCTCTTTTTTTTTTTTCCCCCCTTCTTTTTTTTTCCCCAGGGCTGTCATCTACTATTATTGCACTGAATTGGCTCACCAAACGTTATCTGAATGCTAAACATGTCTCAAGTGTGCAGGTATACACAGCAGGGAAGTCAAACTTCTTTGAGGAATGTACTATCTCTGTTATCTTACAAAGACTTACCCATAATTTATGAGACTTGAAACATTTATAGCATTTGTATAATCAACTTAGCAGAGCATAAACAAAATTATTCTTGGTGACTCCTTCATTTGAAGGAAATCTGCCACCATCTTGTAATATGTTTTACATCACTGATACAGTTATACTGCATACCTTAAAGACTACAGAGAACTTAGAAACAGCTTCAGGATTCAGAAAACTATCCTGAAAATATAACCTGTTTTCAAAATTCCTTTCATATAGCTTTAAAAAGACCAATGAAAACAAGGAGTGTCAAAGAGCTTTGAGTTATACCCATTAAACACATTGATTGCTCATATACATTCTCAGAACACCTCCCAATTGCTCAAAATTATGTACTGTCATCTCAGATGTTAGAAATTCCTGTTAAAACTCACATAGTTTTCTCTGTTGGCCGTGATTATAAAATCTTCTGCAATTTCTATTTGGTCTGTATTATTTTCAACTTCTTTAAGTTTCAAGACTCTACCAAAGACACAAAAATCACAAAATGAGTATACATTCATATCCATTTACTACAATACTTCTATATTTTTAATCTAAAAGATCAGCTGTATTAAAACCATCAGAAATAACTGAAATTGAAATAAATCATTTTTATAATTTATGTGTATCACTGAAATTTTAGCATTGTTGTCCTGAATTTTTTTAATATCAAATTCTACTATTGCCTGCAAATACACACTCTCATCATCTAGAAATCTGCAGATGTTTCTTCTAGGGCTCCTGATTCTGACAAATTTATTTTTCCAGTCTCTAGGAACTGATGACAGTGTTTTGGCCCACAAATCATCAAACTACTGAATTTATTCAGTTATGCAACTTTCTGCCTGGTGAAAACAAGACTTGAGAAAAAAAAAAGTCATACTTTATCAAATTTGGTCCCACATGGATTATTCTGCCCGACATATCTGGATGGAAATATATCCAATCAGGTTCCAGTGAACAGCATTTCATATCTTGTATGCCATTTTTTGCCTGAAGAAGGAAGGGAAAGCTTAGAATATTAGTATACTTAAAGCCTCACAGATCTAAGTAGAGAGGAAACACACAGCTCTTCTCCACAGACCTCTGAAGGTTTATAAATATTACTCTGATAAACATGACCAAAAAAGAAGGCAGAGGAACAAAGTAATAAATAAATAAATAAATAAAGACTCCAACAATTCTAATTCTCAAGGATACTCCATGGGACTGTTTCAACTTTTTTTTTTAATTTGCAATAAACACTCATTTTGTACCATGACTGTATGTGCAGCCTCTCCTAAAACTATGCAAAATGAAATGAAACCTACATTCTGCAAACCCTTGAACAATTCTAGTAATCTGAGAAGACATGAGAAATGTAGTAGCACAAACTTCATCTTGTGCTTCAAGCCTCAGGCTCAGCCTTTCTTGTGCACAAATATTTATGGAGCGTGTAAGCCTGCAGTAACTTGTGTTTTCAGATGCAAATGATGCAAATTGATCAAAATCTTCAAGTTTTGGCAGGTGCTTTCTGCTGTTAAATTCAGCTGACTAATCATTCAAATTTTCAAATGCATGAACACATGTAGAAAGAACTAGATGGGAAAGGTTTGCACAAGTCCCTTTGAATCTAAATTGGTCTTCAGCTATGATTATGAACGATATTCTGAAGCTAAAAGAGACAGGAGGAGGATCACTGATTTGATCAGGCTAATAAAAAAGATAGGAACATTCACATATGAGAGGTTTTTTAGTAAAGAATCCTCAAGTAAGAGGCCAGAAACTCTTTATATAAACATCTTCATGTCAAATGCAGATCCAAAATAAAATTTGTGACAGTCATCTCACATAAAAGAATATACGATAAATAGTGCATAAAAGAAAAAAATAGGGATGCTGGATTAAGCTGAGTAATAACATCTTTCTAGAAAGAGAAAACGTACAAATCAAGGATAAACCACAAACATTAAGGAAGCATGTTCTGCAATTTCTTAAAATGCCAACTGGTAGGCTGCCCAATTGGAAGTCCATTAAGATGCTACCACACAAGGAATTAGGTATGAGATTCTGCTTGACTCTTTAAGTTCTGAATACAATGCTGTGTAGCACTGGCAGTGCTATGATTATATTGCAATGAAGGAAATATCAGAAGCAACAGTAATTCAGAGGAAAATATGACTTCAATGGATGGTAAACAGAATGGTTGTAGGGCAGTGCCTGTGAAGGCACCACACTGGAAAATGAATACTTCATTACCTCCAGCAATGCTCAGAAGGAGAAATGAGGACAAACATGACACACATTTATTTCAGAGAAGCTACTATCTCAATATATTACCAAAGCATTGTCTTTCAGAGAACAAATATAGAAGACTCCTCTATGTTTTTTCTTGTTAGGTGTGATGATATAATGCCAAGGAAAACCTCCAATTTGAAATGCATTCTCCAGAGAAGATGCTTCAAATAGCAAAGGTGGAGTATCTGCAAACATGGGGTAATATTAAGACCATTAGTAGAACAATCATAATTCTGTTGATCCTCACAAGTCTAAATTACAATAAAGCTGCTAATTCTTCAGAACTTTTGAAGACAAGTAGAAATATACTGGCTGTTATAATTCTTCTAGCACCAGCAACACTTTCTCACCTAGCATCAATGCACACATACATATCTGCAGTTCCCTGTGGAAGGTTACTGACTTACATCATCATGCTGAACTACTTTCCTGATATCTTTGACTTACTTCATTTCAAATGAGCTGGATATGCAAAGACTTAGCAAATAGTTAAAATTAGTCCAGCTCATCCGAATGAGAGTGGATGTAAACATGAGCAGATCAAATGGCAGTCAAATTGCATATCAAAAGATCAATATTCTCTTGAGAAAAATAGTACTAAATAGCTAAATGTCCTTTTCTGTAATACAACAAAATAGTGTGGACCACAATGAATTCAATCTGTAGCTGAGTTCTTAGAAAAAAAAAAACAAACCAAACAAATCAAAGAATTCTTCTAATTAATGGCAAAAGGAGTCTAGTTCTATCTTGATTTCAGCTGGGATAAATTAGACAGATGTAACACGCCATTCATACAAATATTCTGTGTACTAAATGAGAAAAGTGTCTTGGAAAGAAACGGCCTCTACAAAACTTTATAAATAAAAGCAACTTCTACAGCTGCTTTGACTCCATCAGTTTTAAAGTGAAAGAATAGTTCTTTTTAACAGTAAAAAGAAATGCTCGTTAAAAAAAAAAAAAAAAAAGAAAGAAAGAAAGAAAAAGGAAAAGAAGGACAAAACATGAAGGAAATCTGCAGAGGGAATTTACGCAGGCAGAATGTAAATACTCAAGCTGAATTATTGTGAGGAGGGCAAGGTTCTTATCCAGACTTTCTTCTTCCCAAGAGTCTGATCCAAATTTTGACTTGTCCTTGCTCTGCTTAGTCTAGATAACTAACCAGACCATAGCTGATGGTGCCAAGATTTTGCAGGACATCAGCAATTATGGTTATATAGTGCTTCCCACTTTTTCTTTCATGTTTCTCAGAACATAGCCCTTTATACTGAAAGGAATTGTCCATGGAAATGAAGTTTTTCCTGAGCTAGAGAAAGGTTCTCTTCCTAGCTGTCTTTTGGACTAACACATAGGAAATAGGAGACTGTGTGCGAGATGTAACGAAGTATACAGTTTATGAAAACTGAGGTAAGAGAGTGTGGAGAATGTTGAGGATGGAGGCATAAGCAGAGGACCTGCAATTATTAACATCTGTTAGAAGATGAAAAATAGGTCAAGAAAACTTGTAACATTTCACTTTGTAGACTTCTTTTATTTTAAATAATGAATATATAATAAGGTCCATCAAAAATTCTACTGGATGGACTAAATGGTAGGTTTGAATGTTTCTTCCAGTAATACAACCATTTGAAGCAGTACAGGCTGCTGCCAAGATATGCTTTTCTTTTTTATTGCTCATTTGCCAAAAAACTCGAAGGCTGCAGCCACCTCTGCAGTAGTGTGACTGCTGCCTTAGCTCCCCATCACTGTTATGTGTCACTTGCTCTTGTTGCTCAACATTTTATTTTCATTATTCCTGAGTCCTTCCCCTAGCAATGCAAATTTTGAGTCTCTACATTGAGCCTCTTTGTTCATCTCCTCAGAACTCTCAAGTCCCATCTAAACATAAGCCACGAAGTTGTTCTTGGCAGCACTCACATGTATTTGTTCTAATTTGTTGTGGGAAAAAAAAATCTTCTCTGTTTTTTTTTGTTAATTGAATTTACTGAATCCTATGATAATCAATCAAATTACGATTTTACATTCTGGTCCTTCAGAAGATGACATAATGAAGATCTATAGTTACCTTTTCTTTTCTTTCAACCGTGGGTAAAATTAAATTTCTTACCAGTCAATAGCTATAAAAGTTGTGGTAGGTACACAGTAACCCATGTGTTTTTATCTCTTTATACCTCCTCTTGGGTACCTCATACACCATAGAAATAGCATCATATTTGAAGGGATTGCCATCCCTTCTGGCAATTTCCGTAGGGACAGTAGGACTGAATAAGTAGGAAAATTCTGAACAGTTAAATTACAGTAAGTACAAGTTTAAATTCTGAAGCTGTTAAAAATCTTACTCACTGAAGCATTACATTACATCGAAGGTTCAGTCAGCCATTTCACTCTTAGAAGAGAAACAGCTCCACAAAAAAACCACAGGAATGCAACTAGCTGCAAACAGCAGCCACAGCAAATGTTCATCTATGTTCAAAGCTTCCTAACCACAAATTTTTAAATATAATTCAAGATCAAAAACATTTCTCCCCCAGCACATGGGTGTTGAATATCATAAACAAAAACTATAATGATTCATAAAACATGAGAACATATCAACTATAGAATTCCTTTCTAAGCTCCCACAGTGTTTTCCAAAGGGCCTATAGCATTACATTCTGGTTAAGCAGAGAGGAAAATAAGGAGAAATACTGAGACATCAAATACCTATTACTGTTTTGGTAAAACACTGCATTGTACTTGAAAGCTTTAACTATTAATTCTGTGTTTTATCTGTGTGCATTTCCTCAAGTTTGTGTGAATCAGTTTTGGTTTGTATGCTATTTTCTAATACTGTTTGTAAACATAAAGATGAAAAACATTTTATGGGAACAGTCTCCTATAAAGTATTATTTTACAGAAACCTTCAAAAATTAAAGGAAAAAAGCATGTCTTATTTGATTTTGGTGAAACTTACTCCCACCTCCAAGTGTCTCACTTGAACTTTTTAGAATTACTAAAGGGAAAAAAAAGTTTCACAGCCCTTGGTCATTTATTAAGATTCTTATTATCAAATTCTAATGTCAGAGGCACCAGTAGAGATGAATGTCAGGTTTCAAGGAAAGTAAAGTCATTACATAAAGCAGAACATTGATAAGTTAGTGATTTGAGGCATGAGGATTGTTTTTAAGGTATCACTTCTTCTTTCCTTGGGAATTAACCTTACTGAAACTGGCACATTTCCAATAATTAGAAACATATAAATACAATTTGGACAAGCTACATACTATCTCACTGAATTCTCTCTGCAGGTCAAATTAAATTTCTGCTCAACTTCTGCTTATGTGCTATATATAGTTTCTAAGTATCAATAACAGCTTTTGTAGCCCTTTTTCTTTCCCTGAGCAGTTCTCTCAAAAATAAGGAAGGTGTTTCCATGTCATGCATTACTTGTGAGGTTTTTAAAATAGATTAGGTGCTGTACTAATTTGCTAGGTAAGTCACAGAATCATAGAATGGCTCAGGCTGGGTGCTATTTAATTTATTCTTGCAATCAAAAGTAAAGAAAAGCATGAATGAACCCAGAAATAAAGCAGCAGCACATTAGGACAGTAATTTTAATGTTCGTGGTGCTAAAAAGTCATAAATAAACCACATAAGACAAGATAATACAAAGATCATAAATACCTGTTATTTTAATGTTGCATGGAAGACCGAATGGATACTTTCCCACAACTCCCACTTCACCATTCCAATTGAATTCACACCCCAGATCAAATGGCTGCTCCATGAACTAAAATAATGCAGAACAATTAAGCTTTATTGATGCATATTTACTTGCTTTTTTTGTTTCAGTGCTCCATTACTACTGCATTCTTTATCTCGCTAGATGCTGCTCAAAGTCTTAATTTGAATTAACATCCGATTTTTTTATTGGAAGAAGGTAAACTTAAAAGGTTTGCTGCAATTCAGGTTCAGATCAAACAAAGTTCCATGGCCATCATTTTCTAACCGTAATATTTCCTTTGTAACTACAGACTGTGCATAAAAAGCAGCACGCTCTGGCCTAGCATGTGTTGAAATGCCTGTCCAGCCCAGTTTCTCATGTTTTGCCACCTGTGACTGGCATAGCTTGAATTTTCTGATACTGCATCCATTCATATCTTCAGGCTGTAAATAGACATAGGCAAAGATTCTATCTTTCAACACAATCCCCATGTACCTATGTGATGTTACAAGTATATTAATGATTTGTTGCCACAAAATAGCATTTTGTGGACTACATGAAAAATTTCCCGTTACCTGTTCAGAGATAGCCTGGAAGTTATAGAGCCTGACCAAACCCATGCTATACATTACAATCAGGATTCCATTAGAAATAGCAACGTCTGTTACATTGTTACCAAATACCTGTAAAAAGAAAAATATTCTATTAAAAAGAAATAATTGAGAGAATGAAAAATCCAAAATTAAGGATATAATCTCATTACTTAGATTCCTTTCCCCATAACCAAAGTTTTAGTTTAAGAAGGTTTCTGTAGCTCATCTGTTCTGCTGAGTTTCTGTAATACTTTGCATTGCAGTAACATCTGTGTCAGGTAAGTCATATTCTACAAGAACATTTATTCTCTAATTAATTCTGAGTATGTCTTCATATCACATTACCCAATTACTACAAGACATGAATAGATTGTATTGCCCAGCATCCCACAGGAAGTCAATAGGAAAGCTAACAGTTCAATATAAAAGTACTGATTGCAGAACCTCTCCATCACCAGGGTAAAATACTAGTCTAATCATGCCTCTGTGCCTGTACAGCTGTACTAAAACTAAACTATCCAGCTGTCAAGAGTACAGATCCTCTCCGAATCCAAATTAGACACTACATGAAAAGCCGATTACCCCTTTAGAGATTATGCAGTATTCATTTGTGCTACTCTTTAGAACATCTCCACTGGAAAAAAAAAAAAAAAAAAAAAAAAAGAAACAAGGAACAAACTAATTCTTAATATTTAATGACAACATGTGAAGTTGGTAATTTTTTTATACTGAGATGTTTGGAAGACCAGAGTTTTCTCTTCTTTTAAATTCAGAATAGCTGTATGAAGAAACAAGTAAAATAGGCTTAAAATCAATTAAAGAAAAGAAACCCAAAGGCTGGAATACTCCTAATTCTCATATCTTTCAGTTTGGTCCTGAAAGATAAATATACCTCTGAGACCTTGCTTTTTTTCTTTTTTCTTTTCATTTTTTTTCTGTTGAAATTATCTGTTTTGGTCCTAGTGTCTTCCAGCCCAAACTTTCTTCACCCTTGTCATAAAAGATAAAAAGTTTCAGTCTGAACTCAGACTTTATTGTGGTGCACCATCTCAGTAATAACTGTTGCATTACATACATTCTGTAGTATTCAAGAGTAACTAATCCTAACTGCAACAGTTACACCCTACCGATCCCTATCAGGCTTAGCACTGCATTCACTAGTTATTTTCTTGGATGAACATATTCTAAAATTCCAAATTCTACCCTGACCTTATTCCTAGTAGTAACAGTTACTCTGATAAACAGTACAGGCCTAATTGAAGAAGTTTGTTTTGTTTTTGTTTTTTACATTTTGCCCGCTATGAACCTGATGAATCGATCCAGCATGCCATCCATGAAAAGATGGAGAATACCCTTGATACTGGTAAAATTTGTGCTTCCCAGTCATAAATGCTAATTTTAAACAGAACAGTGCCCCTAAACTTTCACAGGTCCAAATAAAAAATGGTTAACCCTTCTCTTCCACATCCCAGCCTTAGCCAAACCCAGAATGAGCTAAAACCCACTGGAAACTCTGGACCCCAAATGAGACTGTAGCTCACAAAACTTTGAAGACAGATCCTGCACATTCATACAGTTCCACTTGTAAGATTTATCTAGAACATCCATGGCTTAAAATATGTTTTTAACCAGAATACCAGAATTTCCATCAGCTTGACCATCTAAGTATATGCTTATGCAGAAGGTCACAAACCAACCTCAGGAAAGTTGTTTCCTCTTGTCTGATAAAGACATATATTTATACTGTACCATTTGGTATCTATGATATTAGAGGTTTGAGTCATTTATAACTGTGTATAGAATCAATAGACTATTACTAGAAATGGGTCAGAAGCGTATCTACATATGAAGAGGTGAAAAGAACACTACACTCTACACTTCTCTAGCCTTTAATTACATCAACTGTAAGAACTGAAGTTCAACACATCAAGGAGTAACCCAGTAACAATTCATTAGCATTGTCTCTTCTGGAATTAAGATTCTTCCCCCAGTGCTTCCAACTGTCAGACTCTAAAAGAACATCACTGCTCATTAAAAAAAAGCTGTGTTCTGAACCATTAAGTATGACTTCTGAAATTGCGGGACAGTCGCCTAAATCATGTCTCTCATACAACTACGGTGCAGATTAAACCTACCTTTTTGTTTATTTCTAGCATTCCAATAAATGACAGAGGCAGAACTTGGAAGACAGCAAGATGGAACAGTACAGACTGTTGGATACCTGCCTGGGAAAGAAAAAGCACTGAACACACATTATACTTGAGGTATTTACTGGCATTAGGATGTCTTTATATTTTACCATAGTAGCAAAGTATAGTGTCTCCATATCTGTCCTTGCAAATTTGTGACTGATCTTGTAAAAATTAAAGAACAGTTTTTCAACAAACTTACCTGCCGTGCTGCTGCAGGGAGTTTATTCTGAGCCGACTTCACAACCATTACTTCTTGAGGAGTATCCCAACTGAGGTACCTATTTGTGATATGGAAGACCTATCTCAATCACTGTAAAATCATTTAATAATAAATACACTCTTTCATGCAAAATGTAACCTATTGTAATTAGGTGGATCCCTGCGTGCAGGCAAACCGCTCAGTATCTGACTGGAGAAAGGCACCCGAACTGTTTGTTCTTTTCAATAATGCAAAAGCCACTGGACTGGATGCCAAGAACAGCTTATTCCTTATAGAATTGTGTGAAAACTTCTGAAAGTATGAACATTCACTGTCTTATTTTTATTCCTTCCCTTCACAAATCACTGCTTTCTTATTCTTCAGTCCGAAGACGACTTCCAGGAACTCAAAAAACCATGAATGTTGACAGGAGCAAGGTAACTGCTGTGCTTTTAAGAAAGAAGTGGATAGGATACCCTATGGAGAAGAATGTTCGTAAGTTGAAAACTGCTTACTTTAACCTTTAAACATATTTTTCTTATGTTTTATGAAGTTTGCTTTGCAGTTCTTAGAAGTTTGCTGCTGGTATGTTGCTATTGTACTACCAAAGGCTACAAAATCATCAGAGAAAAGCCAACAGTAGTCTCTTTGTTGGATTTTGTGTGTGTGTGTGGCTTTTGTGTAACTTGATACCAAATTTGAGACTGTAATACTTAAATTGCTGAAGTGATTCTAAAGAAAACAGAGAGTAGGAGAAATACTCCAGGAAAACTGCTAGACAAACAAACCTGTGTATGATTGTGTTCCTAAGGTTTTATGAGCTGTCTTTCAGTTTAAGACATCCAAAAACTATGTGTCCTCTGATCTGCAGGGAACATTTTAAGGTAATCAATTTACATCACATTCAATCACCAGCAGCAATGAAAAATCTGGGAAAACGTGGAAAAGTTTGATGAGGAACTTGGGGCTTTGCTCTTTCTCCCCTCTCTGTATTTGCAGCAAATTCCCTCCAATTAAAAAATATTTTTTATAGTCCTTTGGCTAGTTATTGTAGAGGTTACCCTCCCAAAGGAATCATCAAAACGAGATTTTCTGAATGCACAGAAATTGTGCATACTGTACAATATTATACTGCAAGATAAACATGATTCCTCTTCTCCAGTTTAATACTAATGACTGTTAGCTATATAAATCCTAGCCAATGTTTAATACCTGAATTTGCAGCAGGAACCCGCAAGGTATACTTTTTCCAGTATTTCCCCACAATCAGCAGAGAGACGTAGAAGCCAGTTCTGCACTGTTAAGACTATAAGGGAAGGTTTATAGTCTGATGGATTTGGTAGCATTTCCCCCTGTGTAACAAAAAGGTTATCATAAAGAAGTTATGTAATGTCCTGGTACAAACAACAAGACAGAAATAAATACACATTCCTCAAAAACTAAAGGTGGAAAGCTTCCTGATAATCACATCAGAATCTCTTAAGTTCATGTCTGTGCTAAATAATCAGCTATTAAAGAATTAATTTGATGCCACAGTTTTTGCAAAATAATTACTTTTTTCTAGAAAATGCACTTTTTATGACTTCCTTGCATTACATAAGTGAAGTATGACTGCTTATCAATACAGCGGTTATCAAATCTTCAGAAGAACATTTTATAAGTATTGCAGAAAAAAATCGCGGAGTGGTATCTAAACATTACCTGCTTACTTTTGGCGCCTCAAATATGGAAATAATATTCCTAGAACAGTGCACAAGTGAAAAAATCCTCAAGAAGGGGAAATGTTCTCTACAAATAGCCTGAGGAGACTAAGCTCTTACAGCTTAGAACTAAGCTAAATCAGTACACATATGAGCACCCATAAAGACCTTTTCGTTTTGAAACAGTCAAATCATATTAGAACTATTAGTTGCTTCAGAAAAAGTAACACAAAAATATAACCCAGAAAGACTAAGGATGAGAAGTCTAACTGTGACATCAAATGTGTCAAGATTTTACAGCCATGGAAAAGATTATCAGTTTGAAGTCAAATGGAAAATCCATTTGTAATAGCAATAAACAGTTTTGATTTTGAACTAAAAGATATTCAAATTGCATGATGTTACTATATCATAGGCACTAAGAAGAACAATAAGAAATACTGATTGCATTTTTATTTCTCTTTCCTCATATGTTCCAGACTACATCTCAGCAGTGTGCTCCCAAGTACAAAATATTATAGTTTAAAATTCCACCAGGTGAATCAGACATTTCAAACCAAACAAAAAAAACCATGAATGAAGAAATACTTTTCCTTTTCTTTACAGTGCTCAATGAAAAATGGCTAATTGAATTGACTAACTTCTCTTAAATTTTACCTTTCTTGTGAGAAAACAGAACAAGCTTCTGTCTAAATACTGGAGCAAGACTATCTATGTATGAGTATCTATGAATGTAAGGGAAGAAAGGAGGAAAATTAATTAAAATAATTAACTAGAAAGAGGACAATAGCTTGTGGACAGAGTTACTTCTATAGGCCTTTTTTATGTATAAAATGTTAATATCTGGTAAAAAAAACAAAAGAAAACAAAACTCCCATTTACTGCCCTTGATAACTCAAAAATAAACAAACAAAACAGAATTTATGTTGTCAGGAATTAGAATTGAGTTGCATAAGTATAAAGGCACAATTTTTAAAATCTTCCACAGGTGTTGATGAAAAAGCACTTAAATGCACTGTTGAAAAATTCAGAGTATACCCCTAAGCATACATTCTGTCAAAATAAGCATATGATGCAAACCTTGAATTACTCTGCTCACAAAAAATGTTGACAAAAACAGTTAACAGGGAATGAATGTTCTATTCTAAATCTGTTCCTCTGAAAGATATTAATTTGTTTTTGCAAAACAATGCTCTAGTAAAAAGTATTCTTACCAGTGGGCACTCCAATAATAAAGCATCTTCTATTTTTTCTGACTTAGAACACTTTGGCTTTTGATAAAGTATTCTTGGCTCTTGTGCAATGCTGGAGGAAAATGATTGCTAATCATTAGTCTACTTCATAAACTACTTTCTATCACAAGTAATTTCATACACTTATATAAATCCTACTTCTTTTGGTAAGTCAGAAATCTACATGCCTTAATTTTCCTTTGTAAATGCTATCTGAAATTGCTCTCAAAGTAAGGCCTATAAACAAATGTAGTATAAAGTAATACTTAAAACCAAACCTTTACTAAGTTTTTGTTAAAGCAAGCGGAACAAGATATACTTAATAGTACTGTTGTTACTTTAGTAATATCCATTAACAAGAAAACATATTCCAGAAACTAAGAATCATATTGAAGCCTTCCTCTAAAACATTTCCAGAGCTCCCTTTCCTAATATAAAGGCATAATGTACTTTTAAAAACCTGATACTAGCATAAAGTCTTCACAGCACGCGTAGTTTTCCCCTTAGGGAGAAAGTAGAGACAAAGATAAACCTTCAAAGACATTTGTCTTTTGTGTTTCATATTGCAGCATCTCAATACTGCTCTGACCATGGCTTAAACCAGCCCTAGTCCCTACTCCTTTCCCACGTGGGATGGGTGAGCAGGATCCCCTGGCCCTACTCTGCCCTGTGCTGCTTCTGAGCTGTGCCTCTGCAGCGTTCACGGGACAGGAAAGCATGTCAGAGAACTGATCTGCTCAAAAGTAAATTCCACTCAGCTCACAGGGACAGTTCAGAAGGGTAAAGTTTGCTGTATGTTTCAAACAGTTGTGATGTTAGAACTGCAAGCCAGGCCATCTTTTAATTGTAAAGGTATTTACCTGCTGATACAGCACCGGTAGTTGTCTAAGTAAATTCTTCCTCTTTCGTAAGCAATAGGAGATGCAGAATGTGTCGTCCAGACATTCTTGAATTTTGTACTTTCCTGAAACAGACAGAGGCTGTAACTGTGATGGACTTGTGAAAAAATTGCATTTGGAAAATCCTTGCTGCTGCAGCTTGATAATTGAGTTTGATGGAACTGGTAATTTTCATGTAAAAATATTAAAGAAAGGACAAAATCCCCCACTGCATAAATATGCACATAGCATTCCTTTATACATAAGTAATTGAATTTACTGAGCATTGCTTCCACTTTACTCTTGGTGACTGGTATGAAAGGTAGAAAGGCTGTCTGTGCAGTTATTTGCAACATCAGCTGGAAGTGGCACATTCTCACATGGATGGTAAAAGGGGCCTATTGCAGCAGCAATCGTTCTTAAATGAAACACGTTTAGTCAACAACTGGCATAATTTCTCTATTTCTGTAACAGAAATGTCACTGACACGTTAAGGGTATGTTTGTTTACCTGCAGACCTCTGCCGATTTTCTTATTGTGCTTTGAAAGCTTCCCAAAACGTTACAGAATTAATAGTAGCCATCTTAAGGGCTGGAAGAAGCAATATAAGATCTCATCAGAGGCAATTGCTAATTGCTTCTGCTGTTACTTCACCACAGCACTCCGTAGGTTTCTGAGTCTCACTAAATACAGGTCCCCGTTTCTACTTCTCTCGACCGCACTCTCGTATTCCCTTCCCAGAACTTTTAACGCGACCCGGCGACTTCCGAAACGCGCATCCGGCCCGCGCCGCCCTCACCTGGCAGAGGATGGTTCTCAGAAGCCCCATGTTCTTCCGGAGGGCCACGCCGGCGTCCCGGGCGTAAAACCCGCGGGCCCTGCGGCCGAGCAGGCGGCACACGTTGGGCGCCCGCGGTGCGGCCCTCCCGGCGACGGCGGGGCACATCCTGGGCGCTCGGGCGGCGCGGGCCCTGCCGCTCTCCCGGAGCCGCACGGAGAGGCCACCGACGTCACGGGCACGCGGCCGCCTCGGCGTCGGGGGACGCGGAGCGGGGAAAGGTCGGAGCAGCCCCTCCGGGCCGGGGTGCGCACGCCGGAACCACCCGGCCGGCGCGGGGAGCGGAGGGCCCGGAGCGCCTCGCTGTTCGCGGCCGGGACTCCTTACCCGGCACGCCGCTGCCCGCCCCGCGGCCCGCCGGGTACTGTAGTTCTAGGGGGCGGAATTCGGCGGCGCGCCCGCACCGAGCCCGAGGGGCCGGGGCTGGGGCTGCCCGAGGGGCGCTCGTAGGGTGAGGCTTCCGGGCTCCCAGTCCGCCGACCGCTGTCGCCGTGACCTGCCGGCGCCGCAGTGGGGGACTAAGTGAGTGCAGCGCGCACGGGCGTACGGAGGTGCAAAGGAAAGAATTCCACTCGAGATTCCGGCTGTAAAAGGCAGAAGAGTTTTGTGGGAGATCCTTGAGTCCAAAGAAAAAGCTGCAGCCGAAGCTCATATCTTCTCAGGTTCCGTCGCTGGGCGCGGGCCGAGCAGGGCTGTGCTGCGGGGTGCATGGCGGCACTGAGCCGAGTGAGCGGGCAGCCAGTGTCCTGCTGTGCGTGGGAGTGGAGGAGGGTGTTGAAAACTGTATTTCCGGGCTCTGCGACACCTCCCTGAGTTGTGTGATACTTATTTTTTTAGAGCTGCTTCTAAAAGTCATCACCATCATCAACAGCATTTGCCACAAGAGAAACTGGACTTCTGGAGACAAGCTTGTGTTCTTTCCTCCAAAGGCCCAAATGGGGTAATGTGCAAGCTGCTGGTCGTTGTTTTCCATGTCTGTTGTCCAGGATCCCTCAGCAGGACCAGGCATCTTTGCTGGTACTGTAACAGCTATGAGAGTGCAGTGCTGTGATGCTGTGGTACATTGCCAGTGTTTAGATGCAGCAAGAGAAGGTGCAGGTGGGGCAGTTCCAGTTGCCCCACTGGTGCTCAAGTGGCTCTGCACGCTGGTGGTCACCTCAGGGGTGGCAAAGTCCATGCAGACATCCAGGATCTTGCAGAAACGTAATTAGATGGGGGCAGTCATTGTAAGTTACAGGTCAGTGAAATCCTCGTTGTTGTTCCAGTTCTCAGCAGCATCCTTAATAGTAGAAAAATTATTGTGTTAGAAAATAGTAGAAAAATTATTGTGTATATTAGAAAATTATTGTGTGTGTTTTGGGTTGAGACAAATGATCTTTGGTTTGTTGATAAAGTTATGCATTTGGTATTTCATAGAAAGTAGGGTTGAATAACCACAGTAGTAAATGAAAGATGTACTTGTACTTACATGTATAGTAAGGATATAAACATGTGTTTTCTTTTTCACTTACCTAAGCGCCAACCAGCAGAGGGTGCACAGGTTAACTGGGAAGCCTTAGTTATGAGCTGTGTTTGTCACTGATGGCTTCCTCTTGATAGTAATCTTTCATGTAGATGAGTTCAATAAATCGGTTTTCTGTTATATTCTGATGGATATATAAGAAAAGATGCATTGAATTATCTCAGGAGAAAAGGGAAAAAACAATATGGGTGGTGAGGGCAGCAAAGGATTGTGCAGAATACTTACATATTTAAATGTCATACAAAAAGTCCTTACAAACATTCTGATGTGTGGGAAAACAGTTTGTCTGTAAAGTTAAACAAATGCATGGGTTTTTTCAGGATTGTAACGTAAAGAATCATGTTTACATTTGTGTCTTTGTTTTAGTGATCAAGAAATTTGTACCGAGTGCACAGTATCTTCCTAACTTCAAGTTTATAGTTATGTGATCTCTGAGCATGCCTTTAGTAGGTGAAGTAGCAGAACAATAAAATCTGAAAATCACATTATAAATAGATTTAACACAAAATGGAAATTCCTTTCAAAAATGATGCTAGGATATAAAATTATTTTTACCTTCAGCTAGAATGAAAGTATTTTTCACAAATTGAGGTATATTTTGCAGTTAAAATTCCTTACTGAAGCTTCATTTTAAAGTCAGAATAACCTTTGATAGTGAAGCCAGAACTTCTACATCATAAATTGAAATGATACAGCTTCAACAAAACATTTGTCCTATATATATATCTATGGAAGCTTTTGTTTTGACCAGGACGAATGTTTTGTTGAGTGTGTGTGTGTGTGTGTGTGTACACATGCACACACTAAATATGATACGGGATATGTAAAAAATATGTGTGTGTATATTTACATATATATATATGTATGTATATAAAGTGTTAATAGAATCACTACATTTGGGGGACTAGCTTATGTAAGAATTTTTTTATCTCCTGACATGCCGAAAGAAAGAAGAAATAGGAGCTCAAGTTAGTTTAGTATGGGGCTGATTACATTAGTCACTTATAGTAATTTAGGAATTGAATTCTATATGTTCATACATACAATTAATTCAAATAAAACACTTTTGTTAGTTGTCTCATGTTTATGGCACTCGCATTAATTAAAGCAAATAAAATACATCTATATTTCTGATGTAACCATTTCTTTCTTTGATGTTGGCTGTTCATGTATCTGATCTTGCTGTTGCCATTATTTTATCTTCATCTGCATTTTTAACTGTTTTCATTACCTTAGAAACATGTTAAAGATTACAGTTGATTCCATCAGTACTGGGGATAAAGCTTCCTTTGCTTCCCAGACAATCGGATGCATATGGCAGTATGAACTAACGTTGCAGTTCATAGTCTCAATTGAAGGTTTTCCCTTTTTTTTTTTGTGGGAATGGTGCGCTGATGGCTTCTTTAAGATAAAAGAATAAAGATAATAATACAACTCATAGTTTTGTAAGATATTGCAAAAATGGTTTATGTTGCAGAATAATTTCAACAGGAATATCAAGGGAGAATGGTGGCTATTCTCCAAATTAGGAAATTAAGTAGTAATAATATTTTTAAACCCTCAAGGATTTTTAGCTCTCTTCTTGTCTTTAATAATATTCTATTAGATAGTACTTACATACATTATTTTATGCCAAATAATATACCTTCAAGCTATGTTGCTGTTTTCCTGGATGTGTAATGGTCTGAGTAATTTTTTGCAGGAAAAAAAATATTACCATCCTTCCTCATCTCTATCTCCCATTGCCCTCATACAATCTATTCTTTTCTCGGCCTGTTTGCACTGAAAGGTAGTGTAGGAACAGTCTCGTCTTACTTAACATTTTTGTATATGTGGTTAAAAGTATGTCTGCTTGCTGGTTGGTTGGTTGAGTCTTGTTTATTTGCATCTGCTGTTGCTTTTTAACCAATGTAAACTGTTGCCCTGCAGGAGTCAGAGTAGTATTTTGTTTCTCCTTATTAATCAAAATATTTTCTGTTTTTGTTCTTCCCTTGATGTAGTCAGTGCTCTTCAGTATTTTCTGAAAGTTGCTGTGTGCCCACAGGGATGGCTGGATCATTCGCAGGGATGGCTGCATCATTCCCAGTGATGATGCATGAGAAGGAAAAACAGTTGAGAGTTTTAGATCTGCTGAGTTTGAGAAATTTGGAAATACATTTGTCTTTCAACTGGGTACTTTCTTTAAAGCGAGTCATTGCAGGACTAATCATGAAGCCCCAGAAGAGCATGTTTTGTCACTTTGTAAAATAGAATAGCACTATGTATTCACTTAATGAGTGAATTTGGTTGATAGCAAAGACTCTCTTGTTCCTTGCTTTCATCCTTCCTTCCTCTTCTCATCATTTGGCCTACTCCTGGGTTGTACCTGGATCTCAGAAGTACTGAACGTGTACTTAGAAAAAAAGACTACGATAATTTGTAGTTGAAACTTTAGCCTACCATCATCGTAAAGACTTTTTCACTTTGTGTTCATGAGCACTTTTACTACTTGCACCTGTTTTGTACAGCTAAGCTGTTTGATGGTGATAAAATATGTCAGCATATGCTTTACAGGAGGGCATTTGGATTTGATTATCAAGTGTTGTGCTTCTAGGTTCCTAGCAGAATTAATGCTACAGAAATCACTGTTTCCATGATGTCTTTCTGAGCAGAAATGTAATGGAAGCTGTACATTGTCTTCCTAGTACAGGCTCATGTTTTTCTTTGTAGTGGTGACTCTGTATACAGGTAGGCTCAGCGATTGCAACTGGAAGCACTTGTCTCTGCAGTGAGAAATCAGCTGCATATCAAAAGGTTTTCATCATTAACTTAACTGAAACTAGTTGCTCAGACAAAAATGGGGAGTTATACTTGTTCTTTAATTTCTTTTTTCTTTCTTGACACCTATTTCAGAATTCTTCTCAAAGATATTATTCATCAGTGAAGTGGTTTACATATGTTTTGGTGTGAACTTCACTGTTTAAAACAAGATTAGAACAGTTCTTCTCTCCTACATCTCTAATTTTATCTGTGTGGATGTAACTGCTTTGAGGTTTTAATTCCAACATCTATCATAAATGTTTAACTTGTTGTCTACGTGGCAGATGATGTGTGTACCTTCTTCTGCATATTCACCTTCATCAAGCTTTTCTAAAGGTGGTTTGTTAAATTGTTTGGGAAGGGAGGATTTTCTAAAGGTTATTCCTTCTTTGTAGCAGTGACAAAATTTTAAAGGCTAAAATGTGAAGCTCCACGGAGAAAAAAATATCTTCTATTTGCTTTTGGGCACGGTTACTGAGTGTGTAGTTTCTTTAAAGCTGGTTGTTGTTGTTGTTGTTTGTTTTGATTTGTTTTGTGTTTTTTTTTTCCCTGAAAACCAGGGGGTTCTACAAAAAGGTTATTTTCAAAGTAGTGTAGTGTCATGATAAGATCCTTAAAGGTAAAGGTTGGACAGCTTGGATTTATAATCAAGCTGTCCTGACTGTGGCTCTGAACAACAAAACAATTCCTGATTCTTTCAGACATTTTTTGCTGACATTGCTTCAGGATATGATCATCTTATTGGACAAAGAGAAAAGTCGGTTGCCTATGTCATTAACAAAATTAATCAGAGAAATAATCAAGGAATGACTCACTTCTGAAAATGAAAATTAGTCTTCCAAGCAACATAGACGCTCTTGGACTTTCTAGTAGCCAGATTGCCCATTGATCTCATGATCTGTAGATCACTATAACTCTTAGATAAGCGCACGCCTTCAAGGAACTTCTTGATATTTAAAACTGGATGCAATAATGAACTTAACTTCCCCACTTTCCCCCCTATCTTTGCATTTTCTTGATGTTTCAGAATTTATCAGCTAAACTTGTGTAATTATCACTCAGAGGATCACATTCTCATAAAAAGAGCTGCATCTCTGGATTTTTACTGGTGCTGGATCATCTTAGTCATCTGACTATAATTTCCATCTGTGCATCTTTTCATGTTCTTACTGATATTTAGAAAGCCAAGAAAAATTATGTGACTAGCCTCCCAGCTGAATCATTGTATTTTATGCTGAATATAAATGCTGTCACAGGAAATGCAAGATACTAACTCAGGTCTTTTTTGAATGATTGAAGGAAGAAGAGGATTTGTAAACAGTTTGCAATGTAATCATGGAATCTTTATCCAGACACTTTTATTATTTAATGATGGTAATTTTTTATCAAAAATTTGTGATGATTTTTGTGGTTTTGCTTTGTGTTTCTTTTTTACTTGTTTTTTTGACCAAGAAGATTGTCTTAATATAAATTATGTTTTGCAGAAATTGTCAAGGTGTGGTAGTTTTTATGTCTCATTGTTATTATTTCATAATGTTCTATATGTGTTAATAATTATGCATCTTGTTATGAAAAATGGTTCATACATATTTTCAGAGAAGAAGTAAAATGGGTTGTATTAATTTAAGTGTAAACTGAACTTGTTTTAGTTGTTCAGCCACATCAAAAACAAAAAGCCATAATGAAATCATGGAAATTTGAAGAGGTTTTTATATTTTTAAATAAGATTAAATGTTGCATTTTCCCCTTATGGTGATGCCCCATATCCTGATAGAACCTTGCAGGCCTGGTAGCCAAAATGTAACATGGCATTGGCAGCAAAAAGGTTAAGAAAACATTTTGGTTAAGTTTAAGCAAATAGAGAGAAATTTCAATCTTATTTTTTCCTCTTGTTTTTCTGTAGGCTTAAAATGAATAAACAATGCCCTTTTAAAAGCATGACTCATTCAAAAGTACACCTTAAATGAGGAATTGTTCATTTAATTGAAGTAATTCCTTTGCCAGGCTTTGTATTGATGTGTACAAATTAATCTGTTTTTATTCGGTTACAAGATGGTACAAGACTTGTGATCAAATAGCAGGATTTTCCTCAAGATAAAAATCTTCCTTTTGTTACCAGTTTGCACAGAGTGTTTTCTAATAATGCCTGTACTTAAACTGTGCCTGTTCTTTTGTAACTACATTTTGTATTTCCAGTGTGCTAAATTTGTATGCGTGACATATACAGCAGAAGCACTCAAAAAGAAAAAAAAAAAAGTACTAAGAGTCATTTTTAAAGTCATATGCAGAGCAGCTGAAGGAAAAAAGAACAAAGGCACATCAGAGTATATCTAGGAGGAGGAATATTTTATTTTATTTATCTCCTGGAAAGCCTACATTAACAAGGGTATGCCAAAAAACATCAACAACAAAAAATCCAACAAGACAAAATTCTGGTACTAGGTACACACACTTGTTATCTTTCATTATTGATACTGTGTGAAGAGATTCCATCTAAAATAAAATACAATAATAGAAGACAGCTGTACATGTAATAGAAACACCACAAGCATTTTGTAATTCACATGACGAGAGCTGAAACTAGATCGTCTTTAAGGTCTTTTCCATCCCGAGGTATTCTCTGGGTCCTTCTATGACATTAACATCTAAAACCATTGATTTCTAAGGGGGCATTGAGTGGGGCTCAGGAGAATATGAAGCAGAAATCTTGGAAGGTTTTTTGGTGCATAACAGTGACACTCTTTTGAATCCTTCATTTCTTGTATAAAAGCACAAAACCACAATCACAATTCTAGAATTGACTATTTGAAGACTGTTTCCTGGTGAATGGGGTGAAAAATGTGAGCTCCGTGGACGATATGTACTCTTTTGAACAAGTGGTTTAATTATCGTTTAATTGTCTTTTTCAAAGATGCAATGTCAAACTTGGTTTATTGTTTTACTGTGTTTGTTTTTTTTTCCACTGGCAATTAGGACTTTAAAATTACATCCCAAAATTTACCTTTCTAGTTTTGTTTCAGTAGCCTACTTTGGGACTACTTATGCTTTCAGCACACTCAGGGGATATTGCTGCTTTCTAAAAAGCATTTAAATTCATATTACAGTAAAAGATCATTACTAAAGTTGATATTGGTTCTTGATTATTTGACCAGTTTCTCTTCTAAGTGACATAAACAACTAAATTATGGCAAAACTGTAATTTGAGTTAATTGTATTTTCAGATCTCTGAACAAAATGAATTTCATTACAAGGCTTTCTGCTTTGTGTCTGAGAAAAAAAAGCAATATGCAGCAAAGGCACCAGAGTAGTCGTCGGCCAGCTGTTCCACTTGGATCACGGATTTTAACTGACCCTTCTAAAGTTTTTGAGCATAACATGTGGTAAGATGTCTATGTAAGGATGATTTTCATATTTGTATATTATTTACTATAATGAATAATGTATATTAATACATATGTATTATATGCTGTTGCATGTACGTATATGTTTATACATATATATATATATATATAAATAAACCAATGAACTAATTGATTTTGAAAGGTATTGCTAAAGAGGACTTCATACTGTCACAAACAGCCTTGACACTGAGTTTTCAGCAGCTCATGTAAAAAGCTGAGTATGTGGCCATGCGATGAAAGTAAAAATAATTCTGCAATGAATTAGGAAACAGAAAGTGTAGAGGATAAGTAGTATATGTTTTAATGGCAGAAATTTACAAAAATGTTGCATAATGGATTAGCATTGTATTCTACAACTGGAACCATATCAAAAGGAACCCATGTTCTTCTAAAAGTGTATTGAAAATCTTACAGGTACTTCAGCAGATACTGCATACAGTGCATAATGGTTAAAAAACAAACAGAAAAAAACAACCAAAAAAAACAGAAAAAAGCAAATCTTAATATAAATAATCAATATAATAGCAGTGAAAACATTAACATGTAAGTGTTAATAAGAGTAATAATTGCCCTGATAAGCAGACATGCATCTCCATTTTTAAAAGGTAATTTTATGATGAGTTGGGGGCCAGCAAAGTGTGAATCCTGGTGAATGCTGTTGGAAAACTGTCATAGGAAATAAGATTGATAAGACTAGGAGTTTCCTCTGTGGAACGGAGATGAACAAGTTGAAACTATACAAAATTTTAAGTGGTAAAGAATTGTTAGAAGAATCTATCTAGAAAGGAGGAAAATGTCTCCCTATGATATTAGGAAAACCAGGAATTTTTAATCCTGTAGTTCATGATTTAAGAACAAAGAATATTTGATGAATGGAGAAACAGGGTATTTAAAGGCTACACAAGAAATCACTTTCTGCATAGTTTTTAAATATATTTCGAATTCTGCCACATGATTTTTGAGAGCAAATATTTAGCAATATCTGAAAACAGACAGAATGTGGCTAATGATAATGAAAAGCTAATGGATAACATAACACAGGGATAACAGACTACAATTTTCAGGGCTTAGATTTCAGGCATAAAAGAACCAAAAATTAAGTTACTTGTATATCACTAATTATAGAACAGAAAGATGCTTAATTGGTTTTAGAGACAGTGAACTCTTTTCAGGATAGATGTTAATCCTAATCTTAATTAAAAATGCATATTCCTCAGCCCAAATGCAGTGGGAATTTTTATCTTAATCACTTCATTTAACTGTTACCTGACTAATAATTTTTGTCTATCAGACACTGAAGCTTTTTTTTTTTTTTTTTTTTTTTTTTTGTCATTTGCTTGTATTTTAAAAGCAAATGTACAAATGATTGTTTTCCCCAGAAGATGATTGTGGAAACTCATATTTAAAGGTTGATTCTTCATCTACCTTTCTTTGCAGGGACCACATGAAGTGGTCACAGGAAGAGGAGGAGCATGCCAAGGAAAAAGCAGCAGAGAACTCACTCGTGAAAGTCCAATCGGAAGACCAAGGTAACAAATCCATAATTGCTTAAAAATCCAATTTTTAATACCAGTTATTAAAGCATTTAAGGTTGCTTTGAAATCCAATAGTACTGCTTTTATTATTGTGTTCTCTGGTCAGAGAGGATTGTCCTTAGATGTGTTTTTCTAGTAATTCATTTACTTAGTTGATTGATTTTGCTTTTTGGAGGAGCAACAGTATACATGTAAAACAAATTAAAAAGTTTGGTGCAGTTGCAAGGATAGACTCCTTTTGTAAAAAATTCTTTAGAATAAAATTGCTACTAAACAAACTGTTAACTTGACTGAAGGAGTAGTGACTTTGCAGCCAGCTGAGGTGCTGGGAATGAGAATTCCCATGCACAATATTGAAATCCTTTTAAATGATTTATGAAGTGTTTAGAGAGTTAATGTTTGTACATGGCACTATATTTCTATTAAGTGCCATTAAAGTTACACTGATTGCAGCTGGCCCCAGCTTGCTGCACTGACCAAACTGAGCAGTAGTAGTACTTCACTTCATGTACAAGGTGGTCTAAAACATCATATGGAGCCTGTCCTGCAAATGCTTAAGGAATCTCATGCCTGTCTTTAGAGGCAAAACTTAACATATTCTGCATTTCTGAAGAACCATTGCTTTAGGCTCAAACTGGCAAACTAAACCTTAGACTGAATTCTCTAATAGTTATGTATGCTAAAGGTAGAGTATTAATTTGGTAGTAACCTAGAAGATTGAATTCTTAATTTGCTCCTTTATTATGAAGATATTCTGAGAACAATGGCAAGAAATGGACAGGAGTTTACCTAGCATGTCTTGAATGTGTAGAATTAGATAGTGTCACTGTGACCCTGTTCTCAGTTTTATTGATATAACCAGGGCAAATGTTTGAGTGTACGTGAATTACCTGTGAGTGCATTTTGGTGTGCGTGCCCTCCACCACTTTGAATACTTCATGATTGCCACCTGCCCTTTTCTGTTCTTGTGTCTCTCATTCTTTATCTTAATCCAGGAGTACAATGTTTGCTTTTCAAAACTGAAATCTGGTATTTTCATTATTTTTGTATAAAGAGTTGAAATCATGATTAAAAAGTAAACTATGTAACCATGTAACTGATGGAATCTTTCATTCTTAGTCTACAGTCATTTGGAACTTAGTTTGGGCTGGTGAGAAATGAAATAATCAGGCATTTGTCAAGAAATAAAACAATCCAAGAACATTTTTCCATGAATGTCTCTCTGTTTAGAATTTGAATAGGTGAGCGTTGCTGAAACTGTTCCTTCAGAAAGGTTCAGCTACATTCTGTAAATGGAAATATGTTTTTGCCTATTTGTGTTAACAATGAACTGGATGGAAGCTAATGAGCAGGTTATTTTGGAGCCTTGGAAACTGCAGTAAGGGAAAAAGGAAAGATAGACTTCAACTATCTTGAAATCACTAAAATAGTTCTGGTGAGCCTTAGTAAAACAAGAGATGTTAAAATGAATGAAACCATGATCCTACTTTTAGGAATTTGATTTATGTATTAGCATGTTCTATTTCTTCTTAGATTGTCAGTGTATGAAAAATGTGTCAGAATAGATTCTGTTTTGGAGAAAAATCAAATGGGTTAAGAAAGAGACTTTTTTGGTTGTTGCTGCCTCAAAAGGTTATAACTCAATTTGCTTATAGATTTTACGTGCTTTGGAAAAAGTAGCAGTCGGGTTTCTTAAATATTCAAAAGGAGTTAATGTGGAGGGAGCAACAACAAAAATAAGCCAATGTGGTGACTGCCCTCTCTGCTTCAGGAAACATAGAGATTAACTAAGCAAAGTAAATATTTCTCATCAAATTCAACAAGCCTATGATTTTAAATGTTATCTTCTGTTGAATTCAGGAAAAAAAAAAAATACTGGAGTTGAAATAATGGCAGATTCTGCAACATCTTTAAATGTTTCTTTAACACCTCCAGGGATGGTGACTCCACCACCTCCATGGGCAGCCCATTCCAGTGCCTGTTCACTCTCTTGGAGAAAAAGTGTTTCTTAATGTCCAACCTGAATCTCCTCTGGTGCAATCTGAAGCCATTCCTTCTAGTTGTATCACTAGTTACACGGGAGAAGAGGCCAACCCCACCTCACCACAACCTCCCTTCAGGTAATTGTAGAGGGCAATTAGGTCACTCCTGAGCCTTCTCTTCTTCAGACTAAACAATCCCAGCTCCCTCAGCTGCTCCTCACGGGGCCTGTGGTCCAGACCTCACACCAGCTTCGTTGCCCTTCCCTGAACATGCTCCAGGGTCTCCATATCTTCTTTGTAGTGAGGGGCCCAAAACTGAACACAATAGATACAGCCTCACTAGGACTGAATACAGACGGACAATCACTTTCCTGTTCCTGCTGGCAACACAATTTCTGATACAAGCCAGGATGCCATCAGCCCCCTTGGCCACCTGGGCCCACTGCTGGCTCATGTTCATCCCAGCGCTGATCAATAGCCCCATGTCTGTTTCCTCTACGCAGTCTTCTAGCTACTCTGCCACAAGCCTGTAATGTTGTGTGGAATTGCTGTGGCAAAAGCACAGGACCCGGAACTTGCTGAACCTCATCCCATTGGCCTCAGCTCACCAATCCAGCCTGTCCAGATCACTATCCCCTGACAGATCAACACTTCCAGCCAGCTTGCTGTCATCTACAAACTTACTGAGGGTGCACTCAGTGCCCTCATCCAGGTTATCAGTAGAGGTACTGAACAGTACAGGCCCCAGTACCGTCCTTTGGGGAACACCACTCATGACCAATCGCCAGCTGGATTTAACCACTACTCTCTGGGCCCCGCCATACAGCCTGTTCTTTACCTAGAAAGGAGTGTATCTGTCCAAGCCATGGGCTGACAGCTTCTCCAGGAGGATACTGTGGGAGACAATATCGAAGGCTTTGCTGAAGTCTAGGTAGACTATACCAACAGCCCTTCCCTCATCCATCAGGCAGGTCACTCGATCAGAGAAGATCAGGTTGGTTAAGCAGGACCTGCCTTTCATGAACCCGTGCTCGCTAGGCCTGATCCCCCAGTAGTCAGTCCCTGGAGGTGTTCAAGAAATGTTTAAATCATTGAGGGATGTTATTCAGTGGGAAATACTAGTGATGGGTAGATGGTTGGACTGATTGATCTTAGAGGTCTTTTGCAACTTTGGTGATTCTGTGATTCTATGTCAGAAAAATTTATTAGTAATAATACGACGTGTGGCTATTACTCAGTGGTGCAGCAGTGGGCAGTGTAAGAATGGAAAGAGTTTTTATACTTGAATCCATGTACTATCAAACTAATACGGTTTGAAAGGTGAACTTTAGGAAGCGCTTTCCTTCCATTTTGAAATCTGGAACATTTAATGGGCATTTAAGTCCAAGGGTTCTGAAGAAACTTGCAGAAAAATAATAAATATAAAAAAGAGTGGTAATGAGTTAAGAATCTTTGTTGTAGATTATTTGTTTTTTATATTGGAGCTGAGCAATCTTCATGAATGTGTAACGTACGTTATTGAAATATGGTATATATGACCTCAATCAACTCGGCACTTGAGATTATAAAGCACATCTGTACGGTTGCTGTGCAGAGCTGGGTCTTGCCCTTTAATAATACATTTAGATGTATTAAATGTTAAATTCTAAAAATTATTCATATTTCTAGGACAAGGCATTCTGCCACCTCCTTGCCACTTCCCACTGCCTGTCTGTGCCTCTAGTGATAATTCTCAGCCTTGTTTATTTCTGAAAAGCTGTAGTGATCTGGGAAATGGTATGTCAAGATTTAAATGAGAGTAGAAGAAATGCACCATACATTTACTGTATGCATTTACATTAAAAGAATTAACTGGTTACTGTCAATGAATGAGGAAGAAGTCAAAAAGGTAACATAATTTGATATACACTTCATAAGAGGTGTCAAGGGTAACAAGTAACAATTCAGTAAATGCTTTGGGAATAAGGGGAGAAACAGGATAAAGGTTTGGTTTGGCATTTAGCAGGAAGGAAAAATCATCAACCAAAGAGGCATTGAAAGAGCTCCAATTGTTATCTTTTTATCAGCTTTCCTGTAGGGTTAGCTGCAGTTCAGTAGCTAGCACAATTAGTGCAAGCCAGAAGATCTTGTTCTACCTCTGAGAAAGAACAGGTTACAAAATATATCCATAACCTGCATGGAAGACCAGGAAAGCAGAAAACAGAGTTGGCTGGGGTTTTGTTTGTTTATTTGTTTGTTTTATTAAGTGGAGATAGGAAGAAAGACATGTCAAGAACTACTGTCTCAGTTCTTGGAAATAAAATTGGAAGAGATAATCTAGAGGTAGCATGCATTAGATTTGAAAAAACAAAGAAGATACTGGTCAACAATATTTTTTAAGAGTAAAATACTTAAAATCCAGCTAATTTCATTCTTGGAAAAGGTTATGAGTCCTGGAGATAAGGAAAAAACAGCAGATGTCATATAATTTATCCTTAGTCGGTCTTTTGACTACGCTTTGCTTGACATTTTCACAAGCAAGTTAGGCAAGTGAAAGCTAATGAAACTGTTTTTGGGTGAATGAATGCTTAGAGTTCCTTTCAGATTAGAAGACTATGCTGGGCACAGTATCATTTTGTTTTTTGTCTAGTACTGCTTGGTGATTTCATTAGTGACTTCAAGAATGGGGAACTTGAAGGTGGTGTTTATTGAAGAGGTCTTTCAAGTATGGTAAAGAATGGGATTAGGATTTAGAAATATCTTGACAAATTATAATTTAAAAAAAGGATCTGGAAGATACAGAGTTACATTTAATAAAAATAAGTACAGAATACTTTGCTTAGGCGCAATTGGAGAGGGGGCAGATAAGTTCTGGAACAATTGGCAAGGTAGTCATTTTGCAGATCTGAGGGTTGTGGTGAATCACCTGCTGAATCAGCAGTGTCGTGCTGTTGCAAAATGGCAAGCTGGGGTTTATAAACAGGGTTACAGCCTGTAAGACTCATAAAATATTCCTTTTGCTTTGTGTTGTTAATGCTGTTAGCAGAATACAGCACCAAAAAGAAGATCAGTTGGAGAAGAAAAATTCAAATGATCAGAAGTCTAAAAATCTTTATTTCTATAGAGAAAAAAGGAGAGGTTAAAATAATCTAAAGAAGAGATTACTGTCTTACATTAAAAAAAAAAATCACATGAAAAAAGAAATGTTGTAAGGAGTAGTGAGTAATCTTTTCTCTGTCTGCTTGAAGAAATTCAGAAAGCCTCTGTGTCCTATACTAGGTGAGGTCTAGTCTTTAATTAATCTAATTAAAATGTCATGGAGTATTTTTCAGCACTTGATTTTTAAATCAAGTTGAGACCCCAAATTCATGCATTTTTATTTGGTTATATACAATATGGGAAACTATGCTTTTAACAGTAAATTTGAGATCCAAATTTCATTTTGCTTGATAGTACCTTGCAGCTAAGCTGATGGTCACCAAGTTCTTGCTTTGTTTTAATTTCAGATAAGTATGAGAGAGAAGCCAGTAAATACTGGAATGAATTTTACAAGACTCACAAAAATAACTTCTTCAAGGATCGCAATTGGTTGTTTTTGGAATTTCCAGAAATTCTTCCAGAAAAAATGAGAGAACAGTTGAAAATAGAGGAAAGACCTTCAGAACACACAAGAATAAATATTACCAACAGTTTTTCACATGAGAAAGAGATGTTTGAGGAAAGAGAAAAATATTGGAAGAAAAAAACTGGAGATGATTCCACTTCTGAAAAAGGATATGTGTATAATAAAAAACAATCAAAATCAATTGCTGACAGCTCTCAGGGTAAAAACAATGAGGAAGAAGTTAGTGTGCTAGAATCCTTCCCTGGTAGCAACGCCACTTACAGAATATTAGAGGTAATGCACTGCAAATGCTGTGTCCACTGTATACAGCTCCACCTACTTACTAAAAAGCCTGATAAAGATGCTTATTAACTATCAAGAAAGTAAACAGAATTTGAACTACTGTGTTCACTTAAGGCAGAAACTTTCAGAGCAACCCAGGACCTGAACATTGCTTCCCATTTAAAATTTCTTCCAAATCAGAATTGGGTGGTCAGATTCCATTTTCATTGGAAGCTGTGCTTCTAATTTCCTACTGAAAATTCTGTCTCAAAGTGCTTTGTTCTCCATACTTGGCAAATTGTTGCCAAATGGTAATGTTGGATAAAGCTATCGCATTTTCCTACGCAGTTTGATTGCTGGAGTCTTTCTTAACTTTGGAAAGACGTTGAGGAGAAATGTGATCATAGCAGAAGTGATTTGAGAACTGTGGTATGAGCTATTTATACCTTTTCTGACTTCAAGTCTAATGGGTCTTACCTACTAACTAATTTATGACAAAAAGGAATATGTTTTGTTTGCTCATTTAACAACAACTTTTTTTTTTTTTTTTTTTAATTTTCTTTTTTAGGTTGGTTGCGGTGCTGGAAATAGTGTATTTCCTATTTTGAATGTTCTAAGGTACGTAGTGCTGGATTTTCAAATAAGAAAGTTCTGTTTTTCTCAATTTTCTTCAAACGTTGGTGCTAGGCTAGAGTGGCAGGAAGTGCTGACTGCATTGCTTTACAACCCTGAAATTTGTAGTGCGTAGAGACCACAAACAATGTTGCTAACATCAGTACAAGATACCCCTTGCACTGCTCAGTCCCTAGTCTTGAAGGTGTCATGTCTGTTGACAAGTTTTTTTCTTCAGGAGCATTTAGGCTAACTTACTGTAGTTAATCACAGACAAATGAAATACCCTCCTGTACTTTATCTTATATGTTACTTTAAAGCTACCTGATATTGCTTTAAAAAGCCAAAATCAGACAGTAAATAATGATTTGGTCTTCTGGTGATAAGTTCTGTCTTTTGTTTTTCATTTGGTTGACATACTTTATCAAATTGCTTTAGGTTTTAATGGCAAGGAAGGGACAGGTCCTGTATTGCAGTACTTAATTCCCTGAAATGTTTAAAGTACTTAGCTTCTGGTTTTAGAAAGCACTGTTATGACAGTATGTCCTCCCTTCCAAGTACACAGGAAGGTTTTATTGAAAAGACTGGATATATATCATGGATTTAAATACATTTCTTTTTATTCATGCCTCCAGGAGGTCATGTACAGCATAGTTCATTATTCTGTAAATGATTTCTGATTGCTAGCATCACAACAATGCAAAAATCCTGCATTACACTGGGGTCATAAATGAAACCTATTAGTGTCAGCAATGCATTTTCATCCCAAAGCAAACACTTTGCTTTAGAGAGCATAATCTGAAAGGGAAGCCCTGTATCATATGAGTATCTGTATTAAAAAAGATGAGACAAACTTTTGTGTTTTTCTTGCGGGACGCATTAGTCATAGGTTGGCATTTCTGATTGTTAATTAATCCTGGAGATCTCATGCAGATCCTTCAGTCAGCCATATTGGTAGGTGAACATTGGACAACTTACACATTTATCTTGTGCATTACCTGATGGAAACATCTTTTGCTTCTCATCAAGTTTGGCTTTAAAGCACTTTTTTTTTTTTTTTTTACTTTAATAATATAAAAATTGTCTTTTGTATAAATAAAAAAAAAGCTGAAGTCAAGTATTTACCTTAGCTACAAAAATATTCCACTTAAGTTTGTAAAATAACTTTTATGCAGCTTTTTCACACTCCCATAAAATTTAAGCTGCTTTTTAATACAAAGCAACATGAAATAGATATCCACATTGACCTATGTCTTTGTTTCAAGTTGACTTTTCACAGAGCTACTATTCTGCTTTCTGAAAAGTAATATGAAAGTAATAACATTTTACCAAGTCAATAAGTCAATTAGGTAATTAACTTGACCTTTGTCAAGGGACTGTCTGGGTCCAAAGCCTGGCTGCTTGTCCTCATCCATGATAAATACCTTAACTTACCAAATGTCATTGTGATTGCAGAGCTCATAAAAGTTCTGTTCTGCAACAGAGAATATATTTGGTCCATAAAGTTTCTCCTGAAGGGACTTCAAACAGAGATCACTAATTCCCTTTCTAAAGAAACAGTCTGTTCAGAATCTCAAATAATTTTTAGTAGGGGTGAATTGGTCATGAGTTGATGATGAGATCATCCTTCAATAGGTTTCGCGGGGAGGCTTTACTCAGTTACTTCTAAATGCATTATTTGGAGGTGAAAAAAAAAAATCTCCCTCAAGTTACTAGTATCTGTTGAACAGTACAAGGAAATTTGCAGCTGGCTTTGTTGTGTATGGGAAAGGAAGGCAAGACAATTCTACAGGAAATTCTTATTCATCCTTGCTTACAAAACAATTTGGATAATGGAAGGAAACAATCAATACAATTTAATTGAGTCTAAACCACAGCAAGGTGGCATATGGGAACCCAAACATCTACAGAACTGTGGATGACTTTTGCAAACCTGTCCCCCTCAACATCATATTACCAATTAGACTGCATACGTGAGTTAATGATAAAGATTTAGTCCAATGCTTTTTGGAAGAAAATGTGACCTATGATGTGCCTTTTATGTAATATAACACCAGGATGTTGTCTTCATTCCTGGCAGCCCTCTGTGACCTTCTTTCTTTTCCTTTTTACTTCCTAGCCCTGACAAGGCTGTAATCCTCCTTTTTATACTAACTCTGTTGGTATTCTTATGAATGTATCTGCCCTATTGGCTCATTACAACCTATACAGCTTTCCGTGTCCATCAAGGTATGCTTAATTAAACCAATGGAAAGTCCCAAAGGGCCTCTGTAGTTCCAAGAACACTGATGTAGACTTTCATCTTTTACAATAATAATTTTTCAACTGATGGTGGTTTGTTTTTCTAGCAATACACCTGGAACCTTTCTGTACTGTTGTGATTTTGCTTCAGGAGCAGTGGAGCTCGTAAAGGTAATTCATGTGCTCGCTTTGGAATACTTTTTAAGCCTGTAATTCAGGAGGATGCCATGAAGCTGTCTTCATGAAAAAGAATGTGATAGCTTTGACAACTTTTAACTGAAGTTTTCAATATTCCAAAGAACAAAGTCTTACTCTGTACAAGAGGAATGAATACCATCAGTGAGCTTGCTTCTCAGCTTGAGTAAGATATCAGGCAGAATAGGCTTTTATGAGACATGTTTTACAATGCTGAATAATTGAAGAAAAAAGTTTCTTGAGTCATAGTAAACGTATTAACTACTACTGTTCTCTCTGTGCCTCTTTTCATCTTTTTCCCGACAGTCACATTCGTCCTACAATTCAGCCTGGTGTTCTGCCTTTGTTCATGATGTGTGTGATGATGCTTTACCCTATCCTTTTCCAGATGAGATCCTGGATGTCATTCTCCTTGTCTTTGTGCTCTCAACTATTCATCCTGACAGGTAAATGAGGACTAAAGGGCAAAGCAAATAGGTTAAATCTCTTTTATCCCTAGAGGTTTTCAAGAATATCAAAGGAAGATGATGAATCTTTAATTTATTATTTAGCAAGCTACAGTATTTACAAAAAACCAAGGTATTTTAAACAACGTTTTCCAGAGAGAAAAGCTGGTCAGACTAATTCATTAGTGAATCCTGTCTCCATCATATAAAAGGGGCATACTGTAACCAAATGCATTCCTATTAAAAGTGGCAGTGCTTCAAGAAAATTCCATGTTCAGAAACAGACCACTAGTCTTCCAGAAGAAAATTATTTCAGTGATGAAAGACAAGCATTCACGATTTAATACCTTACAATATGTTGATGAAGGTTTAGTTTGCTGACTTTCCATGCACAGATGCGTACATGCAGGTCTTTTAAACTGAAATACATTAGGAATTTTGTAACGTGTTTGGATTTGAAGAAGTTAATCTAATTTTCATTCATAGTGTAATGTTGGGAGCTGTTAATCTTGTTATTGATAACACTCAATGTCTAATGAACCAAATTTTATAACCATTAAATCTGGTTGATTTTTGAAATGTCTTTTTTTTTTTTTTTTTTTTTTAATGAGAAAAGTTCAAAAGAGTGCATGTAAGTTAAACTATTTGACTCTTCCTTTAACCACATTATTTAAGAGGAAATACACGCTCTCTGTGTGATAATACACTTGCTGCTTTCAGAATGCCATTAAAATGGGCTTGGCAAACAGGATAGTATTTGCCTAAGTCTCAACGCTGTTTCCCTGTCTAAGTTACTAATGATTAGCTCCATAAAAAATCTTTCCCATATAGGATATTACTCCTTCCTGTTTGTTCGGAGATGAGCACATGAGTCATGCAAAGCCTGGATCCAGATTTCAGAAACAATTCAAGCAGTAGATTTCAGATCTCTGTAACTGCAGTGATGCTGCCAGGAAAAAATTGGACAATAGAGGCTCATTCATTCAATCACTTAGTCCGTAAAAGCAATAATAAGATGTTCTCTCAGAATTTCAGTGTTTTCCTGCTCATCATTTGAGTACGAATGTGTTATTTTTCTCCCCATGTCTGTATCCAAACATGGATGCTTTTGCATATACATGTACACATACTCAAATATATTTCCTGTCTGATAAGATCCACTTTCCAAAAACTTGTTAGGCATTGGAATCTTAAAGAACTAAAATGACTGCATGAAGATGAATATAATCTACATCTTTTTTTGTTTAGTTTCCATTTTTCCTGGAAATGTTGAAAGTAAGAGAAGAAAAGCAAAACCAAGACAGTGATGCTGCAGAACTTAGGTTTTTTGGGGACCTGAAAAATATACATGAGAAACACATTTGTGTTGAGCATAATTGTTACTTAGTGATTTCTCCACAGCTTATGTATTTAGTTTTTGCTGATTGCTGCTTTCATACCTCATAGGTAACACGCTTCAATTCTGCTACAAATCACCACTAAAAGTTGGTCAAAGAATTTGAAAAAATGTGAATTTGAAAGAATGTGAGTTAATGTGATCCAGTCCTACTAGATCAGATCTAGCCCTATCAGATCCAATTTCTGAAAGTGCTTTCACTTTTTATGTATGTACATTTTTTTCTGTGTGCACAGAACTTACACTTACATAGACAGTCTGTTGTTCTGTGTGCAGTTACCTGTCTTGAATGGTCATTTTTTCTTAGGTTGTGCTGCCTGTTCTGTCTTTTGCAGTATACATGACGGCCTGTATTTAGCATTAGCAAAGAGGACAACTATTGAAGCATTTGACTTCCTTTGAGGAAATTATATGTTCAGAAAGTGTATGCTTATTTTATTTATTGAGATATGCTGCTGTTTTCTGCTGAATTACTTCCTAATCATGTCTCTTAAAAATCAAGGCAGGATATCTGCGCTGCAGTTGCATAAGGACTGAATTGTGCTAATGGCTGTGCTTTGAAGGGCTAGGCCACCTGAGAGACAGGCATAATATAAGTATTTTCTATTAGCAGGCAGTAACAGTATGTTGATTTTGCATGGTTAAGGATGACTAGCTCTTCTTCAGCTCTTTTAAGATATGAATAGAAAAGCCTCA
This sequence comes from Perdix hodgsoniae, assembly GCA_035772895.1. NCBI lineage: Eukaryota > Metazoa > Chordata > Aves > Galliformes > Phasianidae > Perdix > Perdix hodgsoniae. The sequence goes on along the minus strand of JAPSGF010000048.1, from coordinate 3,890,339 downwards.
TCTCTTTCTTATCCATTCATTTTTTATTCTCTCTGGCTCCATGTCTTCTTTGTGATCTGTCTGTGTCCATGTGTAAAAGAAGGGTTGGATAGGCACGTGGACTTCTCTGCCTTGCAGCCTGCAAAGTGAAAGCTGCCTTTTTTGGTCTATCATAAATGTGGAAAACATGATTTCCACATTCATGAAATGCTCTAAAAGAGTGAGGCAAACTGAATACATTATTCATTAGTAAAATATTTTGCACAGTAATGCAAATATAAAGAAGTGCCAATGAAAATGCCCTTGTCTAATGAAAGAGCACTGTGTGGTGCTTACTCCTATCATACATATGGCTGGCTGATGTGGTCTTGGTAAGGAAGAGTTGATCTTAGATACGATCATGGTTCACAAATGTGTCAGCATTTCGGAGGATGCAGACTTTCTCCTCTAATTTGCAAGAACTCTGGATGGAATCCTACTGAATTCATCTCCTGAGCTAGTACTCATGTTTGTCTTTACATTCTCTGTCATTAGGTAGTCAGATACTGACTGTGTGCATGATCAATACCTCGATAAATAAATCAATTTTTATCTGCCTTCCATGCTCTTGTTTTTACTGTGCACTGTAAAAAGGCTTAGTCTAGTTCATCAGTGCCCATAGCTAAATGTTTTGTTCTTGTGTGTATATGCCTGACTCATATGGCATATATTTGGAAACTGTGTTTTAATCTATACTTGAGATTCTACTGAAGCAAAGGCAAGGGGTTTCATTTTTTCTTTTGAGTTTGTATTCTCTAATATTCTCATATAAATATTTTTTCTTCATAGTTTGTGGTGTTTTTTTTTTCCCCTCTGATTGTTTTTGTAAAGAGTTCTTCCTGTTTGCTAATGTTTGGCCTTTTTGTAGTAAATATATAGGTACTCCTCAGTGTAGCCTCAGAAATCTGTGTATTTTCCTAGTATCTAGGAAAAAAACAACAACAGTGACATTGGCAGATTTCTCTGATATCTATTTTCTAAGGATGCAACAGGTTATAAATAGATTGGTTAAACTACTGAAACCTGGAGGGATGCTGTTATTTCGGGACTACGGAAGATACGATACAGCTCAACTTCGTTTTAAAAAAGGTAATTCCTGAATGCTTTTGTAGCTAACTGTTTATTTTAATGTTTTTTGGGAAAAAAAAAAAACACAAACATCACTTTTCTTAGTGATTTCTTAGTGATTCTTTTCTTGAATTTCTTAGGTCATTGCTTGTCAGAAAATTTCTATGTACGAGGAGATGGAACCAGAGTATATTTCTTTACCAAAGGTATGAAATAGCTTATTTGTATAGAAAGTGTTGAATGTCCATCAAGATGATTTGGGTTATAAAACCTCATCTTTGAAAATAAATATGAAGAAGGCTTTTATGAGCCTCTTTTCTAATCCTTTGCTTTTACAAAACCCAAAGCTAAGAGTTGTGAGGAAGTAATTCCTCACATGTGTAAATTCCTTTTACGTGTGTATGCTTGATGCATCTGAGGTTCTACAAAATTTCTTTCAGACATCACTGCAAATTCTCTTGGAATAAGCATCTTGTATATAATGATATTCTCACGTTCTGTTATTGAAAGAATAAAAAGTACATTTAATAATATATCAATATATTTTAAATGTAATTTTAAAAGTTGAGAAACATGCTTGGAAGGATAGCAGGTAGCAGTGCTCAGATATCTTGTTCTGCTGTGTTGATCTGTCTGAGTTCCTGGACTGCTCTTTTTGCAAGAACTAAACAAATGCCGTGTGTGGATACTACTGCTCATTGCCCTTCCATTCATTCAGTTTTGTTGGCAACTAGCTTAGACTGGTGCACTATACCCCACCTGCTGACAACTAATTTTATTTTGTTTTTATTTATTACAACTATTCTTCATTTGAGAAAACAGAAGAGGTACAAAACATGTTCAATTTGGCTGGATTAACTGAAGTACAAAATTTAGTTGATCGTCGATTACAAGTAAATAGAAAGAAAAAAGTGAAAATGCACCGGGTTTGGGTACAAGGCAAGTTCCAAAAACCGTTGCTGCTATCTCTTAATAATCCTGAAGAAACCACCAATAGGCATCCTTATGGATAATTGTACTGTTAACTCAAGAAAAAGAAACAGATCTGAGTAAGTATGTTTCATATAAATCTTGTGTTAGCCTCTGAAAAAGAGAAATACATTGAATTGAAAAACTTTCCCTGATATTTTGTGTGTATTTGAAAGTGTTCTGAAAAATATATGCATTTCTAACTTTATATATGCAATGAAAGGAGATGCGTTCATTTAGTCATATCTGTGACCAGGCATTTTATTTTCTTTCATATGAATAGTAAGTAAGAAATAGTAAGCATGAGAAATTTCACAGTATGCAAGATGTTCTTAAGTTTTAATGAAGCAGAACTGTTTCTGAGATTTTCAGAATGTCTGCTCTCACTATCACAACAAGCTGTGCTGTGTTAATTTCTTCTAACCACTGTGTGTCTTGTAACTGTATTTCCTCTTTTGGGGGAAATTCCTTGTTGCATAAACAGCAAAGAAAAGATCTGTTTCTAATTTGCATGAAAGTTATTTCATACTAACTGCATGTGATATGCATAGGTATCAGACTGTCATTTTCTACTGTGACTGACTTATTCCTCTGGAGTTTCCACTTCCCATCTACATGCTTATCAGAAACATGCCAAACAGCTAAGTGACGTGTTATATTTCAAGTACTATAGGTAGTAAGCTGAAAATCATGTAGAAAAGAATAACCACAATGCCAAAATAGTGCTGGCCACACCTCTTTTCATGCAGCTCAGGATATAGTGGTCCTCTGTGGCTGCAAGCATGCACTGTTGTGGGCATGATGGTGATGGGTGAGTGGTTGGACTTGATGAACTTGAAGGTCTTTTCCAACCTTAACAATTCTATGATTCTTTCAGTTCATATCTACCAGAACACCCATGTCCTTCTCTACAGGGCTTCTCTCAGTGAGTTCTTCTGGTCTGTACACATATATGGGATTACACTGGCCTATGTGCCTTAGCCTCATTGAACCTCATTAAGTACAAATGGACTCACCTTTTGAGCTTGTTCAGGTCCCTTTGGATGGCATTCCTTTCTTCTGTTGTATCAACTGCACCCCTCAGCTTAGTGTTATCAGCAGACTTAGTGAGGATGCGCTCAATCTCACTGTCACTGATCAAGATGTTGAAATGCTTTTTATAGATGCTGTGGAGAAACAGGACTACACTGGTATGTCAAGTGCTTTTAAGGAGAAAACCAAAATGCAGTTGCTTTCAGAGGCACACCGTGGTGCTGAGGCAATTGAGCTACTATTAAAATATACTGTTTCTGATGCTTAAATAAAATTTTATAGTAACTTACTCAGAAGGAGGAGAGGTTAGAGTTAGGAGAGGATAAGAAACAGGTGAATCAATAAAATAATTGTGTTACTTCAACAAGGATATAGAATTTATATAATCTATAACATGCATGCAGTTTTGAGTCCTGTTAATACAGTTACATTCTCAAAGCCTCTTGCCTTTTGTCTGAAGGGTAAACATGTCACTCCTAACAACCCATTGTTTTGGAAGTCGCTAGCTGCTGTACTAAGTAAAGCTGGTTGTCTTCTGGAAAGAAAGAAATTGTCTAAATTTACATGCTAGGTATTTTCATCCCCTTTGAAAAGATGAAGGACCTGCATAATTTCCAAAAACCAGTTATATTTCAGGAATGAGGTGCAATAACAGGTTTCAAGGGTAGGATCTGATCCTTCATTTCTTGTGTATTCTAAACTCCCTTTAAAGTAAGAAACTTGTTTATGAATGAAGTAATGTAGGAAGCTTGAGTTAGAAAAGTTTTTATTTAGCTTTGGCATGCTGTAAACTGGAATAACTGCTTTGTGGTGTGGATGAGATGAAAGGTTAAAAAACAGCTGTTTCTTCAAACTACCAGTTGTAGGATTCTGCAGCATGTAAATAAAAATCTACTTATATTTTAAAGAAATTGCTACTCTGTTCAACTTTTAATTGTGAGTTTTGAGTGTCCGTAGCTCTGAGTCCTCTATGAAGCATTTTCAGTTGCAGAATTTGCCAGGAGGTGATGGTAATGATAAGCTCCCGAGCATTGTACAGTCTTATTCATGTGTATGATGTAGATTTTTCCATATGTAGAGGCTAATGAAATGTTTTCTTTGTCTCTTGCACTGATACATTGATTCTGGCAAGATTTTAATATGCTATGTTGTTATTTTAACAAAAATATTGCATCTGTAGAAACCAAACCCTAAATTCTTGTATGGCCTTGAGCAAAATTTAGTGTTTCTCTTCCAAGTCTTGCAGCTCAAGTATTGGCAGTCAATCTTAGAAGAATGGTGTAATGGTGTGTGTTCTAGAAGTAATAAGATCAGCTACTATTTATAAGAGTGTATATAATATCTGCTGCAGAGAGAATTGTAACTAGGCTGAACTATTGTGAGACTGATGCAAGGGGAAATGGACAGTATCATTTCTGATAAGTCCTACCCCCAATGCAAATGTTTTTCTGTATTTTGATTTGTGAAATTTCACTTTTCAAAAAGCTTAACCAGGGACATATTTTTAAAATACTTTTAAAATATCTGTGTTATTTTTTAGCTGGGAGAGCCAATACTATAATATCTCTAAGAGAAAAGCCAGTAGAATTACTGAAATAAGAAAAGAACTGCAGACAACTGTATAAAAAATAAGGTTACAGAGGAAAGAAAAATGAGGGCATTGCAAAGAGAAGGTGCCCAGTGTAGAATAAGGTTGTAAATTTCACTTTTGAAATCTGAAATCTGAAATCTGAAATTGGTCCTTTAATCAGATATATGCCTGGACTCTCTAGTTACGTAAATTTATGGAAGTATATGTTATAGGAATAGTAAATGTTTTTATTATGTGGATGGGCTTTTGGTGATTGGTTTGCTTTATTTTTTTCCTGTTTAGTAATGCTTCTTGTGGTGGTAAGGCAGACTTGTGATTATATGTAAATATCAGTTACGGAAAGATGATCTTGAGCTTTGGCTTTACTGACTTTGGCTTCCTTTATTAATAGAGTGTACCTTTTGCCCACCTCCACTGATATGCATTACATTTATGTACAGAGATATATGAGAATAGCACTTACTAGTTGTTCTTTTATGTCACATAGTTTGTAAGTACGAGACAGTTACATACTGTAAAAAAAAAAAAAAAAAAAGAATGGCCAACTTTCTTTCCTATGTTATTTCTGAGGTATCTAGTCAGCAGCGATTCATGTAATTTTTTTTTTCCCCCAGCAAAACCAAGGCAGGTGGTTGTGCAATATCTACAAATCCACCAAATCTGAAGAGGACAAAGAAAATGCAGGGGAAGCAAGGAAACAGCTGGAGCTCTAGACACAAGTTTCTTCTTGTACTGGAAACCATTTTGTTCCTGTTCTGTGTTTAGATTGCATCTCTGCTAATCTGCACATTCGACTGTTTTATGATGACAAAAAAACCCTGTAACTAACTATCCTGAAATTCATATTAAACCATATGCCAAATACGAATGGAGTCAATCAACATAAATTTTTCTACTGCATTTTGATTTGTGGTGTGGTCTTCATTCACTTCTCTGGTGTGCTCTTTGTTATATTGACATATCCTTCATTTCCTCTTTTTCGTGTATGTGGTAGGCAGTTGTTTCCACAGGAGAGTTTTATCTCCTGTACAGAACAGAATGTTTTTTCTTTCTGTATGAATGCAATGAGTAGTGTAGGTGCTCAGCTGGTACAGCAGTACTGGTTGCTTTTTATTAGTTTAAACTAAAATATACCTTAGTGTATGGCAGCAATAATAGTAGATGTTCTTGCATCAACCATAGATCTGCCTAAATAGTAGCGGATCAGCCTTAAGAATAAACCATATATATTATTAAAAATACTTAAAATTTCAATTGTCAATAATGTAGGTAACTTTGATTTTCAATACCTAAACTTTTTTACATGTTTGGAACAAAGATGTTTTATGTGAGTGTTTTTTTGTTTTGTTTCATTTGGTTTATTTTACATCAAGGATATGCCAGTTGCCCTCCTCTGCCAGAAACTGGACAAGTGTGTCTTCTAAACACAATTATCATTAGTATATGCTCAGTAAGAATTACTTGGATTGTTATGGGCATCTCTAGCAGGTTCTCTGCTGTACCTGCTCATTTGGGCATGTCAGTCATGCCTGGCCTTGATACTTAAACTGAGAAGGGACCATTGTCCCTCCTTTGCTGATAGTGAGCAATTAAAAGAAGAGCTTGACTTCCTGAAAAACAAGAGTCAGACAGGAGGGTAGGAAGATGAGAATGGGGCTCAAAGGCAGACCAGAAAAGGAATCTTTCCTCTGAGAACTGGCATAAGAAGTAAGCTTGGGTAAACTAACAGAACAAGGAGAATGAGATGTAGAACTGAATGGGGAAATAAGCAAGAGAATATAACATCATAGGCAACACACAGGGAAGTGTGTAATGAGGCAGTGAGGAAATTGGGCTTAGGAAGTAGCGAAATGAAATGAAGGATGTGAAGGGAAAAAAAGGGACTGATCTGTCACATAAATAGTGAAACCTAAGTAAAAAAAGGAATTTGGATAAGGATGTTAGGTGGAAAGACCTATCTCCAAGATCTGTTTCTTCTAAATGCTACTATATTTCCATATCTTCTTGGAATATTATGGGCTTTGTCTTTCATCCAAACACACACAGTTCATTTCAGTTTATTCCAAAGATGGAATGCTTCATTTGTTGTACTTTATATGTGCTATGCACATGTGTTTGCAGCAGCACAGGCAGGTTTATGATACACCTGCTTTTGCTTTTTCCTTAGGGAACAATGTTTTTACCTTCTTTCAAGTAGAGCTCTAAAGTGACAGAAGATACAATCCTAACCTCCTGGGAAGCGAATACAAAAGAATAACACAAGTCTGCGCACCCTCACTGTGCTCAATCAAGGTAGGACAATTAAATTTACTCCATATGTTCTGAAGTTGTCCCCATTTAAATCAAGACCATATCTGCAGATTATCACATTGAAGTGCCTCCCAATCTCAGTGTCTGTTATACCTGCATCTGTTCAACAGAACTTAATTGAATTTGTATGAACTAGAAATACAGCTTAAAAGAAAAACAGCAGAATAGTCCTTAGGCTTTATCTGAGATTGCAACAGTTCAGAGAACAAATCTGTTTGTTATTTTAAAACAATAGACACCAAAATCTCACAGTTGTAGGGTAGCACTTATCCAAAGGGCTGGAAATGTAGGTAATTCTTGGAAGTATAATATACACCATCAAGAATGTTAGTGTGACAAAGCTTTGAATGTATACTGTTTGCCAAAAGTATATTATCAGTTGTTGCCGTGAAATTGGACTAAGCAACAAGACATTCCCATTTTCAGAGTATGCTTAATTGGTCAGGTTACTGCAATTTTGAAGGGAATGTGAAAAGTAAGAAAGCAAGTGAATTAGTTCAGTGACTTCTAAAACACATTGACATACAATTTAATACATGCTCAAAGAATAATCTGAGTGTTCACATGTATTGATGCTAAACAAACCTTAAGTTCATTAAAAACGCAGACTTGGTGTATGCTGCTAGTTATAAAAACAAGCAAAATGTAAAGATATCTAAATAGGACATAAAAATAGAATGCTATAGAACTAAGTAAAATCTTCTCTGCAGCACATCCTGTTCAGATAGAAAAATGTAAATAGTTGTTGAAAATTCCTAGAAACGTGAAAAAAAATCCATATGAATACAGGTTGGGGAAATAAATGATAAACAGTATGAGGATGGCATAGAATGTGATATTTTTGTAATTAGAAGATACAGTTCACCCCTTTACACCACACAAAATCACAGTAAATTAGTCAAATTAATGTGTCAAATCTACACTGATAAATTAAATACACGTAGTGTACCCTGCTACATATACTACAAGTAGGTAAGGAATCATAATGTTCATAGGCATAAGTGATCAATGGGTTATTAAAAGCCACCTACATTAGATTTTCCATTTTTAGTTTTACATTGTGTGAGTGAAAGGGAAAATCTGCATTTACTGTTTAAGACTTCAAAAAACATTAAACAAGAAAACAAAATGAACTACCAAACAGACTAAAGTGTTTCTTTTTACCTTTTGTGAGATCCTAATATTGCTCAGCAACAGAACTGAAGAATAAACCTGAATACTAAATTGGTCGAGTAGGCACACTTTATTGAATCTAGGGAAGATAGAGGGAGAGAAATAAGTAGGAAAAAAAAAAAGGAACATACTAATTGGCATGACAACATGTAGTTCTGTAACAATCACACAGCAGCTACTATTTTATATAGGATGACACGTTCAGTGCAGTGTCTGAGAGACATCACTCAACACACTTTACTCTCAGTTATGACAGTTTCTCTTTAAATTGATATTTAGGCTAGGCAAAAGCCAAGTAAACGTAATTGGTTTGCTAAAAGAACATATGATTGAATAATTATACTTGGATCAGACTGGCTGTAATGGAGGGCTTCAATGCCGAGCCAACATTCCTTTTTTTTTCTTCTTTATCATCAGGCACGCTTTGTCCTCCATTTCCTCCCAAATAGTAACTGCTCCTCAAATGGAGGAACCTAACCCTAGTCTTTCATTCTACATTAAGGAAAGCTTTGCCATTTGAAATGCCTCTGTTTGCTGCATATCCTATTAAGCACAGTAGTCAGATGTCATTCTGAAGAATCGGGCAGCTTAGTTTCCAATGACACTGATTACATTCAACAGTGAGAGAATGGTGGGTGGAGAAGCGAAAAGACAGTGTGAGGCATTTCAAGGAAGAGGTTTGCATTCCATTACTCACATGTGGGTGACAGTCCCTCTGAGATACAGTTTTTGCTCTGAAGCAAAGCAGAGTTGAATTCTCTACACTCACTTCTGGTTTAATCTCCATCCTCACAAAAGAACTGTACAGCCTTTAGTTACATGTGCATTTATTTAAAATGAAGAGAAAATGACATAGCGAGAAGCTGCATCTTTAGAATGGATTTCACAGAGACAGACCTTGGCATGTTAATCCCTGGCATAAATGGGTGTAATTCTCAATGACAATGCTAAGCTTGTTTGCACAGAGGCTGGGCTAAACCCAAATATGATAAACAATGCTGTTTAAGATCAATCATTTAATCCTTTAAAAATTTTTGTGATCTAACAACCAAAGATGTTTGTGTTAATAAAAGATGGTGTGACAAAACAATGATTGTCACTGAGCATGATTTGAGTTGTGGTTAAGAAAAAAAACAAAACAAAACACACGCATTGATAATCTTATTCTAGATCAATGTTTCATCTTGTTATTCAAGAGTGAATATTAGTGAGTTGAATAAATAGTTGGCAGTAGTTACCAAACTGTGAAGTAAGGTCTGTTTTTTAAATTGGAAAAAGTGTGACCTTGCTTGTACAAGGAGAGAACACTAAAATCACACTGGCAGTAAGTCTACATTTTATTTTACTGAAGATCACAAGGAATCAATACCTTCAATAAGAATCTCATTTTTAGTTTATTTTTCATGTACTTATTTTAATAACAAATGAAAGCACATGAAAAAAAAGCAGCAGCAATGGCACACAGTCTGAAAAACATTTAAGTATTATTATATAATTTAAGATTTTTAATCAGCTACTAAACCACACTCTTTTCTTGCATCAACTAGCTTGAGGCAAAGTATCAAAGACAGTAAATATTTATTTTATTTTGAAGCAATTAATATTTAGTAAAAGGCCTCAAGGTTAAATCTGAAACTTTGACCCAGATTCCTAACGTCATTTATGTCAGTGGAAGACCAGAAGACTATGAGTCTGTGGAGTTCTTCAAGATGGAGAATAGTTGTTTTCAATTAGAATCCAGAATAACTGGTGCTCAGTATTCCTCATAAAAATAAAAATGCATATATTGCAGTACAAAAATATTCCATCAGTAAGAACATCTACGTTAATCATTAAAAATTCAAGATCGGTTGTGCAGAGACAATAGCTTTTGTTCACTGCTCGTTATTTTGCTCTGAGGGCTGAAATTTGTTTGCTCATGTTTGTGTTTATATTCTAGCGTAGGATATTCAGGTTTTTTTTATTCTGCAACATTTTCTAATGGGCAATAAGTACTATGAAACCTGGCAACCAACTGAATAAATGTATTGGTTAAGATAAGTTGCTTACAATAAAATTGTTTAAGGGATGTTCATTTCTGCTGTCTCAGATTCTTGGGAAAGTACCTGTGAGGAAACATGCCTATTCCTAAGCATAACAGTCTTTTCAAGACTAAAACAACAAAATTTGTGAAGATATGATTTTTAAAAATGAGAGGGAAAAAATGGCTTTTAAAATGCATTTTCAGAAAGTGAAAATGTGCCATTATGTTTCCCCATCTTTTTAGATTTCATAGATATTTGTTATTCTGTGACCAGAAAACTTTGTGTATTGGTATGTTTTCCTAAGGAAAATACCAGTAAAGCATTTTAATTTAAATTTACACTATACATGGGATCTGATTTTTTCATAGTTCTTTATTCTCCTTATCTGAAATCAGTCCACTGGATTAAAACAGAAAACAAAAACAATAACACTATTTGAAAGCCACAAATTCTTGATGATAGTAGAGGCAAATATTGAGTGTTGTTTCCAGTGGATTTTTGTGCCATCTGTAATATCAAAGTAGGGACAATTTTATTTGATAAGTTGCCACCATTTTTCTTTTCTTTCAGTACAGATACACCCTATATATGTTTGTGGTACTTCATATCACTCTCTTATTCTTGTTTCCAGCTACTCAATATTAATAAAATTTTTGGCAAGTACTATTATATCTATTCATAAAATGAGTAAACAGAAAGTTTACCATAAATCTCCACAAATAGCTGCAAGAACAGTGACAGCTTCAGGCTTCTTGGTTTTCATCCCCAGCTTACTAGGCAAAATCAGCAGTGAACCTTCCTCAGGGGAGCCTAGAGTGACCTTTTTTATCTTAGGAGAGGGCTGCTAAGTATTTCAGTGCCCCCAAACTAAAAAACAAAGACAAAGCCAACAGTTATTGCCAAAGAGAAGCCTAAAGAGCTTAGATTATATAGTTGCTTACACATATAAATGCATATATATATCTATGTGTACATATTATGAAATGAGAGCATAGGGAACATCAGCAGTCCAGGAGGCAGAAACCTATAAACTGGCAGGTATCCAATTAATGAGAAGTCCATGCATGAGAAATAAATAAATACATACATACATACATACATACATACATACATACATACATACATACTTTAAAGAGGCATTCAACAAGGAAAAGAGAAGGTTTGCACGTGCACAAATTCTTCCTAAGACCAATGGTAGCCTGAAGTAAAAGGATTGTTATTAATAGACTTCCAGTTTTTCATTTAAAAAGTATAAGCTGTAACTCTTATGTCTGGACTTCCTAAGCACTTTTGTAAAGGAGCCTGCTGGTGATCTAGGTTCTTCTGTAGTCAGCATTGGTGCTGCCTCATCAGGAAAGTTCATTATTTGTTTTAGGTTTCTCAGTGCAGGGCTGAAGATTAACATTCTGGGAATGGTGGAATCTTGTATGTGGCTTTGGCAACCTGCATGATTTAGTTCTTAGCAGTGCTCATATCAGAGTCTCAGCTGTGCCTTCATTTTACATGGTCTTGAAAATTGTCACTGCCATGACAAACATTATTTAATTAAATGATCAAGAAAGTGAAATGCAGAAGAATGGCAAGTTTTAGTCTCACAACAAGCATGAAAAGTCTCTCAGAATAGCTGATGCACTCTCTATACAGAGAAGGTGGAGCAAGTAGACCTTGTGGGAGGTGACAGAAGAATAACTGAATGTAACAAACAGAGCTCCAGTGAAGCCTTAGGATGGGTGAATTTCAACTGTGCAATTGGGCTGGTTGGTTTTTTAACCTCTGATGAATTGCTGCACTTGGTTGGAAATTTTGCTAAAATAGGACCACTATAGGACTATTATGCATGGCAGTTCAGATGCAACTAATTGGTTAGTCAAAAAGAAAATTCATTACCCCTACTATAAGATGTGAGCTTCAAAATGAGGCTGTGCCCTCATTTATCATGAGAACTTAAAACATGCAAAGCTTGAGGTTCTAAGAGTTAGTCAGCCACGTATAGGTTACAAAACCACAATGAGTTAGAAACTGTTAAAATTTGAAATGAATATCATTAATTTGCTTCCAACTCAACACCAGTTTGATCAGTTTCGTTCTATCTGGTGTAAGAGTAAGAAAGATTTTTTTACAGTAGGAGGGGATTTCTTCATAATATCACAGCAGGATGTAAACAAGAATCTGTTTCAGATTAAACCAAGGTGGGCGACTGCACTGGCACTGAAAACGTACCATTATATGCTGATGCTCTGTGACACCTGCTGAACCCTTGTTTCAGTCTTCTCACTCTTCAGGCCCTGAGGTTTTGGTCATCCCTGCTAACTCTCAAGATGCTGCTACATGAGATGAAACTAAATTTACATAGCGCATGCAAATTCATTGCATGAGATATATTTGCAGAGTTCTTTATTGAACATTCCCAATGCTAAAAAGGGCCCACAGCAGCTCCCTAGTCAGTGGCCACTATTATGCAGTGTTTAAATTATGCACAAATGCAGTCCCTCTTGTAGAGAGCATCTGTAATATGACACTTCTAATGTAACATTGCAGTTTTCTTTCCCGTGATTCCTGACTCAAAACTGATACAGCAAATCCTGATTTGCCACCTGGGAAACACAGAAAAATCTTGCCACCAGCTTCACCCAAGACAAGAATTCATCATGAAGAAATTTCACAGTCAGATCTGCAGCTATTGTGCATCCCCATCCAGGTAGATCTCTTCACACTTCGATCAGTTTAATATGGAGGGAGTATTGTTGGTCTGCATTTTCTGAACCTTATTGATATTTGTGGCTTTACTCTTTGAGATAGGAGAATGTGGAATCTTTTGACAAAATGTCAAGGAAAGAGAAAATCATGCAGCTTGAGTATGTCTGCCTTGCTGCATTGTTGGACTTGCTTTTTAAAAGTAGTTTTTCAGTTCTCCTCAAAAGTGCTGTAGTAAAAGATGAATGTCAGTGTTCAGCAGTCACAGGGCAGAAGCAGTCCAGAGCCTGTGCCTGCTCCTTGCTGACAAGGCCTGTAATGGGAGCACCATGATGCCTTTGTACAAAGAATTTCACAGAAGGAAAGTAAGCTGTTCTCTGTTCTCATTTATTAGAGAGAGAGAGAGAACTGAAGAGTAACCTTTATGGAACTCACATGGCACCTGAATAATTTGCATTTAGAAAGGATGTTCCTTTCGTGTTCAATTGGTTTATTGAATCTGTGTTAGACTCCTGTAAATGCTGCACAGCTTTTGCATCTCCAGTACTTTTCCTAAATGAAAGACTAACCTTTGGAGTCTGGCTTGGTATATTACATTTATGTTTAGTCTAAAAGAGGTAATGAAAGTCATTGAACTGAATGGCACAAATTCCCTTGGTCCTTTAGAAGCAGTTTTAACAACAATCTCAGTTGGATCTTCAGAGTGACAGGAATTAACATCATTCCTATCCATAGGAACATACTTCTGCTTGAAACAACCCTCACAAATTCATGTTTCAGTAATTCTGTGACGGCAGACTGTAGTGCCAAAGGAGGAAAAATGTATGTTTCTCATTCCCAAGAGAAATTAAAAAGGAGGCAAGTGCTTTGAGTGGTTAGCAAGTCTCTTCGTGCTGATTATAGGGACCTGCCATAAAGAATCTTGAAACAAAGCTCATGTTTCCAGGAAAAAATATTTTGAAAATGAGTGTGTTAAGGAGCTATGGGGTAGGTGTGACTGTGGTCTGAGCTTGTTTTTTTCCCTATAGTGTATGGGTTACATTTAAAGTAAATTCTTCTGGCAGATAGTGGTCATGAGAAGTTTTGCCCTGCAGGTCAGACAGGAAGCTGTACCAGACGTATAGGACCACCTAGTATAGCTACCATTTCAGCGATGTTGTGTGGATCTCTTGATATCTTATATGACAATTTTATGGATGAGATAGTATTTAGCAAGATATTTGTGATATGTAATTTTTGAGGCTTGGTTTGAGATTTCAGTACAAAAGCAACATCTCTTTGAAATCAGACATAAATCTATTTTGTGAATTACATGTGGAAAGTGCTGTGTGGAAAAACACCCGTAATCACTAATAGGCATTATAGCCTTAATATGCTACTTAATATTCTCAGTATTAGACACTCTTAGTAGCATTTCTGAGATTACCTGTAACGACTTGTTTGTACTAAGGCAGGGTGGCAGTTTAGCTTTCACTCTGCAAAGCGGAAAATAGTTGATGTCTGTGAACTCTGCACCCACACTCTCTTTATGGGAACTTTGCAATATCTGTGCAATTGCTTTCTCGAGCCAGGGCCTGGAATCTCCTGAGTTACTCTGAACATACACTAGCTTTGATCATTGGTGTCCCAGCCATGCAGATCTCCTTGCCAAACAATCTGGACAGTTTTCAAGTGCTGTATTGACAGAAAGGTTATGGATGCAATCCTGTCTTCTGTGCAGCTGCTTAACTGTTTTGGATGTAGACTGAGAAATTGTCCCATCCCACTGAATAATAATCTTATCTCAGTCAACGTCAGCTCATGGTTGGGGTGGGGCAAGAGTAATATAACAACGTTCACAGCAGTAACTTTCACATTTAAGACTCACAAGAGGCATCAAACAGTGCTGTGTGCTCTCAGAGATTAAGGATTCTGCCTGTTTGTCTTATGTTCCTTGTTGTGCCTTTCCAAAGAATAGCAATTCATACCCAGTATCCTACTCTATTTTCTGTAGGCGCTTCAAAAATGAGACTTGGGCTGTTTAAGGGATCTTGTAAAGCTCAAAAATTAAACACGGTTCATCTAGAACAATGGGTCTTCCCATTGTTCCCATTTTTCTTCTGTTTCTAGCAACATAAATGGAACATTACTGTTGTATGCTCATATTTATATACATGCTTGTGTAAAGCAAAGTAAAAATTCCAAAAGAAAGCAAGCTAACTTCTTCCTTCCCAGCTCCACACAGACAAAATCTTAGAAGGGCAAAAATAGCAATTGTGGTGCTTTATACATTCCTGGGACATGGTCAGGAAACAATATAGAAACACATAAAAAATACAATAGAATTAGAAACTAATGTACATAAATGTCTAGCTGCAATTTTGCTTCTCCCTAAATAATGCTATAAATAAATGAATATGTGCAACTGACATTTCCCCCCGATGACCTAGAAACTTTATTTGGAACAAGGCTTACAGGATATTTTATAACTTCTTTGGGATTTCTCTTTACTTTTTAGTAACTTGGCATATGAATTTCCGAGTGTGATACGGCACTATCATCAAAAAGAAGATCAAAATAGTGACTAGAATAAGTGAAAAGGAGATAGAACTAGCACAAATCTGTATGGAACAAAGAAGTTGCATTTATTATCCAAAGAACATCTCCCATTGGGAGCTTGGGTAGCTATCATACAAATTGTGTTGGAAGATGTCATCTAATGAAGGGCCATTGTTATGGGAAGCAGGTAGTCTCCATTTCAAATAAAAATCTAGGCACAATGATATTAGATTTTAGCATGCAAGGAGCCAAAGGAGCCCCGTCTGTTATTAGGCACTTAATCTTACTACCTGATGTGAAATTGTCTAATAGCAAAATCAGGTATGAATTTCTGTGGAAAAAATGCAAATTGTATACAAAGTTGTCTCCATGAGTCTTATGGTTGGTTTTAGTGCTTAATGGTTAAGTTCTGGTTTCAATGAAACAGATCTTTTGGCTGTTCTTGGAGTCTGTGAGCTTTATTAAGTATATGAATATCAAATAACACCATACACTTGATTTATCTGATAGCAAGATATGTTTTTCTTTGCCTCCCTAGGATCCTCAGACCTTGACTGAATGCCATCACCTGAGACAGGCATTTCTTTCTCTGTTGTTTCTGTGACATCTGAATGTAAATGTGAATGGTGAATCTGTCTTTGGAAGGCATAAATGAGATTTGTTGTCTTTTAGTGGTCAGCTCTGGTAGATATGCTCCTTTATGTATCTACATAGTCTTATATAAGATATTGCAAAAATGAAAATAAGTTTTACCTAGGGAGACAGATGAGAAATAAAGGATTAGTAGATCTCCCCATACACATGTGAAATTCTAGCCCTATTTATAACAATGAGAGTTTTGCTACTGACTTCAGTGGGATCACAGTTTTACCCCTACAGTGCAGTTCTATTTTCCCAGGAGAACTAATGTATAAAATACAGCTTCTGCCAGCACATTATCAATGTAATAGCATAGAAAGAGAGTAACATTGAATAACATCCATAAACAGTAATAGCTGCTGTGAGCATCCTGTTGAGCAGTGTACTAATGTTAATCACCAGCTTCCTGGGTTTGTATAATACTATTTTCTTCATACCTGGATGAGGCAGACTTAGTATGAGTTGGGGTTCTTTGTGGAACTGTGGTTAGCTTTTGTTTTGTTTTGTTTACTTTTTTTCTTTTTTTAAAACTCATCAAAGGATGTCTGATGTGGTGTAGGTGCTTTGATTTTTGCTAATAAATCACACCATTCATAACTAAGCAAGTTTTTGAAGCCCTTCAAGGCACTGTTTAATTTTAGCTCTTTTAGTCTGGTTCTGCCTAGCTCCCTGTTAGCTTCCCATCCACAGGTCTTTCCTTTTGTAAAGCAGATATGATCATGCATGCATTTTTGTGAGGTGTCTCGCACCTTATGGAGGAAGAAAAAAAACCTGTTGATTGGGATCACAGACTTCCCTGACCCCCTGCTCAGTACATGGTGTGCTGTGGGCATTAGTAACATTATAGAGGGTCTTTGGCCAGTGTGTTGCCCACAAATCATGGATTGAAGACCATTGCTCAGTATCTCTCAGGTCAGATTAATATACTTTTTCTGACAGGACTGTTTAGATGTCAGCTAGGAGAATCATTCTTTTATGTGTTTGTGTGAGAATGAATCCTGTAGATAAAATTATATTGCATAATAATTTCCTTCAGTTCTACAGAAACTTGTTAGAGTAGTCCAAAGTTTAATTCAGCATCTCCCTATGAAATTGAATCTCTACTTTGTATTTCTGATTGCTTCTCTGAGTTCAGTTGACCAGGAAGCACTTGTTCTTTTTCTGAATAGTGCCTTGGTGCCTCCTACTAAAGCAGCAGTAATAGCAGCCATGATGGGTGTTTCAGTGCACTGCATAATATCTTTCAAGTTAAGGGGGCACTGACAGATCAGTCAGTTTTTGTGTGCCTGCATTTGACTGCACAGTTTCAATCATCTGGCTCAGATCAAGTGGTAACTTATAGTTTCAAACTCAGCAGTGTCTGCTGTCTAGGGGAATTCTTCTGTTCCTGTAAATGAGAAAACAACACTCATGCTAACGCTGGCCCTGGAATTTCTTTGTAATAATCCTCCCTGAGAAACTCGAGCTTTCTTCATTGCAAATAGGAAAACGCTTGAAGGAGAATGTGCACATGACTGAGAACTTAAGAAGGAAAGAAAAGGAGTTTATCTAATTACTTCTAAAAATGAAGTGAGAAAGATAAATGTATATCAAAACAAAAAGAAGTGAAACAGAAATGTGAGGTGACATAATGCTTTAAGATTCTGAAAGGAAACTGGAGATTTTACTCAAGGTTGGTCAAAGTTCTATATTGAGATAATAGAAGACACCATCCTGAGATATTCAGCTTGGTAATTTGAAAGCATTTCATTAACTCTTTTCATCCTAGTGTGTTTCAGACTGAGCACCTCCAATGTTTGGCTTTTTATAACTACATGCAGTAGATTAATTTGTCCTTTCTATCTTAGGCACTATCTTCAGCAGTATACTCTGAAAAGACTTTTGGATTCAAGCTGTCCCTTAATCAGTGCTGTGGAGGATGCAGTTTTGATCTTTTTTTTCTAACATATGAACTACGATACATCCTGACATACATCTGTCAGACCAGACTGAAAGCATGCAGTTGTAGACACATATTACCAGAACTGGGCCAATGAATTGGTGTCAATCTAAAAAAGGGGATAGAAATGTAATACAGATGGGAAACAGAGAACCTCAAAGTAAGGTCATAATGGAAGATTTAAACTGCACAATTAAAAAGACAGCAACAAGACATCCTTAAAATATGCTGCAGTATCTACACAGAGATACTGACTTTTACAAATGTGCAACAAATGTGGATTGTTTGTGATAAGAACAGCAATAGGTCAAGATGTAACATACCAGAGAAATCAGCTCTGCAAAGATAAATATTTATTATTGTGGACGGTAACTGCTTTCTACTAAAACTGACAAGAATGATGATTTCAACCCTCTTTAATATTTACTGAAGAATTAGGAAGCTAATGGAAGAGTGCAGCAAAAATCCCCTCTTCTGCATTCTACAGAAATAAGCAAGGCTAGCATTGCCAGGCCATACTGAAGAATACTCCAGTATTCTGAAAGCTACGGGTCTGCAGATCCACCTACTAAAAAACACCAGCACTTGCTACTGAACAAAGCAGAGGCAAATATAAAATGAAAAATCCCACATCGACTGAAAGATGTGTAAAATTCTTTCTCAACAGAGTTTTTATGATTTTTAGTACTTTGATGAAACACTGCTGTATGGCAGATTACAAGCAAGAGGTGGATGCATCTGGTTTGGTCTTAAAGCCTCTTTCATTAGGGACGGGTAAGCATCAGTGTCATCTCTGCATACTGTAGCATGTTTTAATATCTTCTTTTATTCTTTGGGTTGGTTTCCATTTTCAGTCCTTAACTTATGACCTCTTTTTGATTTAGACTTTGATTACACTCCAGAAGAGTGGATTCACTTGAACTACAAAATCGATTTGTTATGGTACTAATAAAAATTGTGCCTACTGAAAACTGCAGTGGAAGAGAAAGGGAGGAAGCCTAACAGGCTTGACACCACCTTTTGTCTGTGTTGTAGCAAGGGAAGAGGGAAAGGTATCCAGGAATCGTCTTATCATCATATCACATACATGAGCATTTTTGTTTTTCTAATCTCTTTGATTTTTCAATGCCTCTCTTAACCCTTTGTTCTTGAAGCAAGGAAGGAAAACGATATTACAAGTATTCAATTTTGTTCTTTCTCAAGAGCAGCTAGTGTCCCTTGTGTTAAGAAGGAAATGGGACCATGTGGAAAGCTAGATTTCAATTAAAGCATCTAAGGGCAGTTTGTGGGGTTTTGCCTATAACTAAGGTTTAGCTGATGTGCAGCTAAAATACAGTTTAGCAGAGTGCAGATTCTGCATTTTCCTACACTCATGTATTGCTTTCTTACCTCCCCTATTTTTCTGCTTTTCCTTTCCTTCTCTGAAGGGGCCAAATGGAAAGCTGTATAATCTTTTTGAATATATTCTATGATTCTTGCTGATGAATTAGATGAACAGCTGCTTGGAACAGCCTTGGAATACAATTTGGTGAAAAAAAAGAGATGAGATACAAACAGATTCCCTTATGATGCCATTCATTCCATATGCAATATTATCCCAGATGGGTGGAAACATGGCAAAACCTAAAATTCAATTTGAATTTGAGCTGGTTTTTAAAGAAGCAATTCTACATACACTGCACCCACAAAACCATGTGCAAATTGGCACAAACTTTCACTTTTTTGGTAAGAACAGGCTAGTTGGTTGTATGCATTTTTCTCTCTGTGCAGAAGAACTTTTACAGGGACAACTATTGTAATTTCTTTTCAATATTTCCCAAAGTTATGCTAATTCTTACATTATTTGATTCTCATCAGTTCTTCATGCTTTAAGGAAGGTGAGAAGGAAAAAAATGGCTCACATTTTGGCATGCAAGACAATCAAAAATCCATTCCAGTAAATGAAGAGGAACTCACTGATATGTGTCAGTGTTCCTGTAATATCCTCCTGATCACATTCTGCAATGTAATTTTGTGTTAAGACTGGAAATTAAAGCTGATCTACTTCTCAGTCGCCTTATGAATGTTGTACACCAACTGAGCAATGGGCATTTTGCTTTCTTGTTTTGCTGCTTCAGTAAATTCTTTCCCAGGTTCTCTTCAGCTAGCAGCCTCTTGGTATTAAACATGCCTGTCTACAGAGATGGGAGAGCCAAAGAATTCCATTGATCTTGGATAAATTATCATTTAGTTCTGATCATTCACACCACTTTAGAAAGGTTGATGAGATTTTTACGATGGAAATCTTGCATCAGTACAGGTTAGGGGCTGCCCTGCTGGAAAGGAGCTCTGCAGGAAAGAACCTGGGGTCCTGGTGAACAACAGGTTGGCTATGAGGCAGCAGTGTGCCCTTGTGGCCAAGAAGGCCAATGATATCCTGGAGTGCATTAGAAAGAGTGTGGCAGCGGGTCAAGGGATGTTATCTTCCCCCCCCCCCCCCCCCCCCACTCTGCCCTGGTGAGGCCTCACTTAGACTACTGCTTTAGCAGCAGGGCTGGACTGGATGATCTCTTGAGGTCCCTTTCAGCTCCTGCAATTCTTTGGTTCTGTGATTCTGTGATATTGGCAATGTGCAACATGCCATGGCATGTGGCCACACATTCCATATTTTGAATTGGATGGCACCGTTTTTAGTAACTTGTTTCCTTTTACCCCACTGTATATCAGTATAGTATAAACCCAAGGAGTAGGAACTGGATTCCTTTTTTTCCCAATTGATTAGTTGGAATACATGGCAAACCTACTATGCTGTGTTTGTTCTGTAAGCTACAGACTTGGTCTGCAAATGCAACAACTCTGAGTTCTAGGAAAATAAATAATTTTAAATAATAAGTTAAAGTTTATTCTGGAACAGAATTGTTTTCGTGCTTGGATGATAGGGAGAGGCCTTCTTAGTAGTTATGTAGAAGTGGAGAAAGAAAGTCTATATTTTTAAATTAACTCTTAGGAATCATCTCATAGCTTAGTATTAGTTGTGAAGGCTGCAACACAGATGTTTTTGTTTCTTTAAAATGGATTGTGTTAGCTCTCAGGATGAAAGCATCATCAGCTCAACTGTAACTATAGGTTGACACTTTGTGCTTCTGTGCACCTGCATAGCTTGATATTATCTGTGTACCGGTAACAGTGATACCTAAGGCTACCATGGATAAACATTGAAGGTTTCTGATGACAGCATCTTCAGCACAGGAAAAAAACTCTAGTATGGTTTGTGATACCATCATAACCTGAGGTGCTGACAGAGCTTCATTCACAGTTTCCCTGTGAGTTGCTTTTCTCAATTTCATGTACTATTTTTGTTTCTTGTTGAAATTCATAGATATTTCTTTTCTCTTTAAATAAGCCCAGACTAAAATTAAAAACTGAATCCAAAGTACCTTTTATTATTCTGATTATTTTACAAGAATTCAAAATCTCAATTGGACATCTTAAAGTTTATAAAATGAGCATTTTGGACGGTAGAACTGTATTTTAAGTACTGTAATTAATCAAGAATAATATTTACTTAGTTACACTCAGCACAACACTGATATTCTGCCATGTAGTTGATCATATCTCTCAACATGACAAACAACCCTATCAGCATCATTAAAAAAGTGTTATAGAAGAATAATGAGTACTGAATGAAGCCTCTGTGCAGGCTGTCTGAAAAACATAAACAGTACTTGCCATTATAAGAATGTGGATTGTATTTTTCCATTTATATTTGTTGTTTGGGGTTGTTTTTTTGTTTTGTCATGTTTATGTTTTCAAGTTGCTAAAATGAGTCGTCTTTATTTTTTTCATTATCCTAATAATTTATTATTTTACTGAGAGGTTTTAGAGAGAGGCTTTATTTTACAAAGGCCTTGGCTGCAGTTATACTGCCCAACATATTGCAGCCAAGATAAAGGAAACAGATTCTATACTACTGAAATCATTGCAGAAAAAAAAAAAAAAAGAGAGAAAAAAAGAAAAAAAAAAAGTAGAGGGGCAGGAAAAGACCTTAAAAGGTCATCCAGTGCATCCCTGTTCTGAGGCAGGAAATGGGTAACTAGGTCATTCCTGACAGATGTTTGTATAGGCTACTGTTAAAAACCACAAATGAAGGGGATTCCACAGCCCATAAACCTATTCCATCTAATCTAGACTTCAGTTTGAAAGGGGGGGGGGGGGGGTAGTTGGCTTTTTTGTTTTGTTTTCATCTTGTCTACTCTTCCTTGCTGCAAATTAAGCAATTCTTTGTTACATCTCCGGTAGGAACGAAGAACTGTTGATCATGACTTTCTGTACAATGCCTTTTAAAATATGCATTTTCCCTTCAGTCTTCTTTTTGTGAACTAACCAAGCCTCATTCCCCCAGCCTTTCCTTGTAAGACCTACTTTCAAAATAACTTATCATTCTTGTTGATTTCATTTCAACTCCATCCAAATTGTTTAAATTGTTCTTGGAGTGCACTGCCCAAAATTGCACAGAATGCTCCAGCTGAGGCCTCAGCAGCACTGAAGATTGCAAAATAATTAGGTCCTGCATCTCACATACTGTGCACTTCCTAATACATCCTGGAATTAGAAATGCTTTTCTGCAGCATCATCGTGTTATTGACTCATATTTATCTGGAAATCCACTCTAACCCTCCTATCATTTTCTGCAATCCTGTTGCCCTGTTAAAGAGTCATCATATTATACTGATATATTCTGTTTTATTTTTGTCATCGGTAGTACTTAGTACCTCTCTCTCTAATTTGAGCTTGTTTCAGTCAGATTGTTGCCCAACGTACCTAGATATTTTGAATTCTGTTCTGTTTTTCAGTGTGTTTACAACCCTGTTCTGGATTTTCTGCAAATCTTACAAGTTTATTCTGTTCCAATATCCAAGATGTGAAATAAAAAATTGAACAGAATAGGTGCAATGAGAAATCCCTGAAGGATGTCACTACGGGAACTGTTAGGGAGAAATACTTAACTGCTTGTGTGTCACTGCTACTTGATTTCACCTATACCATTGTGGTAGGTAAAATTAAAATAGGACTGAACTAAAAGCTTTTTGTTAAAGTGCAGATACCACATTTGATGATACCTTCTTATTCAAGAAGATTGTCACCCTGTCTAAGAAGCAAATTGAAGTAGTTGATACACTAAGATTACATTTTAATCTCTTATTGCATAATTATTTTCTCTCATGTGTTACCCTCATGCCTGTACACTAACTGTCTAATAACCTGTGATACCTGTGATAGTATCCTTCAGTGATCACACAGAATCACACAGAATCGCAGGGGTTGGAAGGGACCTCCAGAGATCATCGAGTCCAACCCCCCTAAATGATGATGGTGATGGTGATGGTGATGGATAAAGTATTAATGAAAGTCAGGTCAACTGAACTTGAATTCCTAAGAGAGGCACTATTTTAATCATTTCCAGTCTTCTAGAACCTCCCTCACACTTCATCAGTTCTCAGAAGAAAAAGAAAAGAATCATCAAGCAGGGGCTATTTTAGCTTTCTAAGTGTCCTAGAATATTTAGCACATTTTTCTGTGGAAATGTTTATATGATCACTGGTCAGGCCATACCATAACTTCTGAACTTGTTACTCTCTTTCCAAACAAATTAGACTGAATAGTAGTGGTCTCAGTGGTTTCAACCTATACTTCTATAGGTTTTGTGAAAATGACCAGGTAAGTAGAGGCCTCCAAATCAGCAAAGAATTCATTGTAAATGAAATCATGATTTCAGGCATTGGAAAACTCACAGAAGAACACTGTTATGAGGACTGCATCTGAAAATGTGAGTCTGAGCTTTTACTCCGGGCTGATCCAAGCATGAGACACAAGACTGCAGGGCTTATCCACAGCTTTGTTTACACTTTTAAGTTGGAAAGATGGGAAACTGGCATGTCTTAATATCACCCAACTCATTCCCCTTTTTTTTCTGACCTGTGCTTCTTGACTTTTATGAAAACTAATTGCCTTGCATATTTGATGCTAAGATTATTTTTTGTAGACACGTGAAGCACATTAGGCAAAAAAAGAACACTGAATATTTTTGTCTTTTCTGTGTCTTATCATTCACTGTCTTTCTTATTAGATACTAAAACTGAACCTTCTTTTGTTTCCCTTCTTCTGTGTTTACCCTGTGATTGGCTTTCAGTTTGTTTCTTCGTTTAACACTTTTTGCCTCAGCCTTCCTGATTTGATTCCCACATGACTTTTAGTCATTTGTTCTTGTCTCTGCATATCAGTGACAACCTCCTGGGTTGCTTTTTTTGTTGTTGTTGTTAATCATAGAGTTCTTGATGAAGCTTTGCTGCTTTCTTTCAGTACTTTCTTTGCATCAGGATAGCCTGCTGTTGTGTCTTTTTAATATGCCTTTCTTAGAAACTATCAGCTCTCCTATGTTCTCTATTTCCTTCCTGAATTTCTTTCAAAAGATCTACCCACCCATTCATTCCTTAAGCCAATGAGACTGCTTTTGGAATCTCATTCTTTTTCTGTCATTACATGCTTTCTTTGCCATCATTAATTTCATTGTTCTGAGGTCAATATTATACAGTCTTCCACCTTTGTCTTATCAGTTAATAGTTCCTGATTAGATAACACACAAGACAGCCTTTTCCCTCTCATCTCCTAAAACCACAAGTTGTTCTCAGTACCTCTCAGGAATCTGCTAGCTGGCTTATCTCCTGTACTGTTATTTTCCTGAACATTCTGTGTATGCTGCTGAGGGCTGGTGAGGAAGAAGGTTGGCCCAGGTCTCCTATGGGGACTGGGGACAGTGTACTTCAGTATTCTCATTTATTTATTTATTTATTTATTTAT
This sequence comes from Perdix hodgsoniae, assembly GCA_035772895.1. Lineage (NCBI taxonomy): Eukaryota > Metazoa > Chordata > Aves > Galliformes > Phasianidae > Perdix > Perdix hodgsoniae. The sequence goes on along the minus strand of JAPSGF010000048.1, from coordinate 3,865,507 downwards.
TTATTTATTTATTTATTTATTTGAGGGAGGATGTGCGTGAAATATGACTTCTGGACATAAGCAGAGAGAAGACATTGGACTAGGTGGGTGTCAGATCTGATCAAGCAAAGCAGCTCCTCTGCTCCCAGCACAGTGTCATCACAGAGTGAAGTAGCAGTTTAGCAGAGCTAAAGCTGAAAGGGAGAATAGGCAATAAATCTGCAAATTACAATATGTCTTTTGAATATCTAATATTTCATTATCTCTCAGGGTTGTAGTTGATGTTACATGGCCAAAATTTGAAGGCCTTATTCACAATTACATTAAAAAAAAAACACTGGTCTCAAATTGGTATGACTTTTGTCTGAACAAAGCATCAAGATGTGCCCCATTGCTATTAGAAACCATATACAGACATGATTGCCTGCAAACATTGTCCATCTCTAATGGCTTAAAATCAAAGGCAACAAAATAAGCTCCAGGCAAGGTGGGTACTTCATGAAAGAAGATATAAGGTGTAAACAGTGAAACACAAGTATGAAAGATGTATGGAAAAGCACAAGCTTAAAAAAAAATGGAGAGGAAGCCTGACACATAAGAGGAGACTGTTTACCAGAGAACAGTATTATAAAAAGAATAGTCTGAGTGTAGGAAAAAATTGCAGGGAGCAGCAGACAAGTAGATTGCAAGGGATACAGGAAGAAGAGCAGTAGAAGAAAATGAAAATAGACAGGTGGGAGAGAAGAAAGTGAATGCAGCATCCATCAGGGTTGGGTTTTTCATTTCTTCACCGGGGAACATTTAAATCCCAGTTATTTTTGAAAAAAAAATGACAAACAGGAAAGGATTGTAAAAGTGTCCTTCATTCTGACTGGAATGTAGCTAATCATCTTAGTAGTTAGAAGAGGGAGTCTGGTGTTGAGAGGAACATTTCTATCATAAGAACACAGTTTAATTTTTGGTTGTGGTTTGAGGGGAGGTTGTTTGCAGGCTTCTTAGAGATTTGAGTACAAGTAATCACAGCAGAGGTGGATCACCGGGTCTGACTGCTAGTGACGATAGCAAAGGTATATGATAAACGCAATTTATGACAATTACATGGATGATAAAAATAGATCTGTGCTTACATGGTGTTTGTGTTCTCGAGTGTAGGCTTTATGTGATACCATTTTTTCATTTTGGCTTCTCTTCATCTTGATATGCTGGTATATTTAGGGAGGATATTTTTGCTTGTATATTATTTATGTATGTTTTTGTTACCTTGCAACTCACAGTTGCTAGCAAGTGCTATATTAAAAAAATTATAAAGCATGTAGTGTGGTATGTGGCTCAGGGAGACAGCTCTAACTCAGTGAGCTTCAAAATTGATTTAATCAAGATCTGAGTAACATTTTCCTATAAAAATACCATTGCTTTAAATCAATTTTTAAAAAGTTTAACTACACTTGAAAATTAATGTTAGTATAATTACAACATTCCTTTCTGCTCATAAGTAGAAATGCTACATGAGAATCAGGTACAAAAGCTGTTAAATCTGCAGGCGTGTTGTACCACTGTAATGCACTTGCTGTCACAGTCACTTGGCATTTTACCTTGTACTCACGCCAGAGCTGCATTTTGAGTCTCCAGGATGCAGCCTGGAAGATTCTAGTCGGCACTGCAGCTCTGGTGGTGGAAGAGCGTCAGTGTGGCATGGGGAGGGTCTGCAGTGCCCACAGCTCTGTTAGGTATGGGAAGGACAACATGTGGCTGTGAGCCTCTGCCATACACTATGACAGAGAACAGTAGTTTGGGTTATATTTTTCTAGAATACTACATTCCATCTAACCTAGAAATGTCATAAATGCATCATTTTAATGATGAAGTAATTTAGGCATTTTCCATTTGAGCCAATGTGCCAGAATGTCCATTTTAGTTAGGAGAATATTTTTTCTACCACAACAATCAAATCAGATTGGTGGCTGGTATCAGTTATAGGGTGTGTGTGTCCTTCTGTACATGGGATAAGAGGGAGCATGTACATTTCTGTAGATACATGGATGTATCAAATTGGTCTACACTGGAAAACATACTGCTACATCAGCAGAGCACTGCAACAGCTCATCTTTCTCTTTTAAGGTAATACGTCTACAGCTATAAAAACACTTTCCCGATGGCATAAAATGCTGTAGTCTGAAAAACTGTGTAAAGGTCACGGAAAAGTAGAGAGAAGCAGATGAGGCCACCTGCTAACGTATCTGATACATCTGTGATCCAGAAGTGTCAGGATGACAGGAAACTAATAAAGAGTTTGTGATTTTCATAACAAACAGAACCTTGCTTTTACTGACATCACAAGTAATTGGTGGCCCAAATGAAAGGACCTGAATGGTGGTCAGTGAAGAGAATTGCTCATTTGAGAAAGACAAAAAGAAGGCTGGGCTGCTCCGCTTTCTGTTGAGGAACTTGTGCACAGTCCCAGAAGATGGACGAAGGCCATATACGTAAAGATGTATATGAGAGGATGAAAAGTTCTAATGCACTTCTTGAGCATATTACAGAACTCTTAAAAGAAGGAAGTGAAGGAAGTAAATACTAGAAGTGCCCATAGTAAAGACCCTAAGTCAGTGATCTTATGCATTCTCATAATGATGGAAGCTCTTGTCTTTCAGTTCTAGAAGAAACACAAACCTGCTAAATCAAGTTTCCTTCTACCCCAACTTCTTCTGATTGTCCCATGAATGTAAGGCATCCCTTCTAATTACTGACATAATTTAAGTATGTTCTTATTTACAACTCATATGTAAATATCCATTGTTCACACAAATGGTCACATGACTTGGTCAGTCACTGCTCCCATATATCCCGGTATCTGTTACTTGCATGAAACTTCAGCCACTTGATTGAAAAACGATAGCACATTACTGGTGGAAAAAGAGAGATAGGAGACCCCATTACTGGGAACATGTACTATTTGATTATGAGAGTGAGTATTTCTCACAAGGACACCAAAACGCATTTGGTGCTGGTGAACAGCAAAGGAGAAGGTCATGGAATAAGGAGAAACAAAAATCTCTGAAAATGTAGCACAATTATAGCACATTCTTCCCCAAGAATACCTGTGTTAAGTTTTGGATTTTATATGTAATGCCTGAAATAGTCTCTTTGTTCTGTAATAGATGTTTGTATAAGTTTAGAAATTGACATTAGACCTGAGTACACAGCTATCTTTGTAGGTGCAAGGCAAATGCCCATAGAAGGTCACTCCTGCTGCAGTCTTTCTTATTTTGCTATGCAGCTCATCAGTCCTTTTCTTTAGCTTCTTCCATCTCCTAGTTAACTTTTCTTACTGTTCTAAAGATTTTGGGTAGAGCACGAGTTTACCTGTGCAAGAAACTTTCATCACAGTAATTCCATTGGCAAAGCTGAAAGCTCTCACAATTCTGTTGTTTCAGATTTTTGTTGCTTGGCTTTTCTTATCTTTGGAATAATGACATTTCAAAATGTTTTCCTGTTCTTCAAGTGTCCTTGATCTGAGGGTTGCTACTGTGATAAACCTTTGCTAGCTAACATTTGACTTACTTTCATGAGAGAAATAGCATATAAGCATGTCACTCCCTTCTGTTCTGATCTGAATTTCAAGGTCCTTTCTTAGCATGTAGTGAAATCTGATGAGCTTTCTGAGGACTAGGTGGGAATCAAGCCTTCCCTTCTATGCAGATTCGCAGCACCATCTCTGTTTCTATCCAGTGCAATCCCACTGAGTGGGGCTTTCCCCATTTCTCCCACATCGAGTCACGCCTGATATCATAGGTGTTGTGTACCCAGCAAACAGTAATAGCAGACTATTTCGCTCCTGAAAAAATTGAAGGCAAAGAAAAAGATCTAATATAAAAATCTTTTTATTATTTTTAACAGAATTAATAATAATAATAAGCAATAATTATTTGGTATTATTTGGGCTTTTCATTTCATTTTTAACGTTTGGGGTGTGTGCAGAGCCCACTGCTCACTGCTGTGAGGGGTCACCCATTTGCCCACCAGGTGACGTTTGATTGCAGGTATTGCTGGTGACTGAAGAGCATTGTACACATTTATGATGCTACAGAATGAGTCTTTCAGAATGTGTTTGGAGAATTCTAAAAGGTACCTGCCTAAGCCATTCCGTGATCCTATGATTTAAATGTTAGCACCAAAGCAATGTGGCTTTACAAATAAAAGGACACCTTAAAGTCAGCACTAGCTCTGATACACTAAGAAATGTTTTCAATGAAAACCTAAGTAACAAATGGCATCTTCCATGTCATTAACTGTTTCCTGCATCGTGAAAAGTAGTACCACATTGAATCGGGAATCCCACAGCAGTGCTGCAATGACCTGTGGGCAGGAAGGACGTGTTTCTGTAGTTTTTTCTAAAGGTAGCAGGACTCTGGTTTGCCTGAAGTGGATACACATGGGCCACCAAGTTTCTGCACATACTGTTTCTCCCTGGGGTGGCAGCAACCCACCATCAGTCCACCAGCCATTGTTCTGCGGGCAACAAGGCAGGCTTCTGCTCTGGTGTGGATTGTGAGCATGGCTTGGTTTTAACCTTGCAGGAAGCTTAGGAGCTGTAGCAGCTCCTCAGTATCAATACTGCACTGCCTCACTTCATGTCAAAATACTAGCCGACTCCTGTCATAATTTGCTTAGTAAAGCCTGACTAGTCGTTTCTGTGATAAGTCCTTAAAGGCAAGGAGGTCCTGGTTAGAGATCATTTCTCCATGCCAAACACGTGTAGAGCTGTTCTGGGCGATTTACTTAGGAAGTAAACCAACTGATTTTTTACTTCAGGTTAATGCCAAATTGCTAAGATGCAGGCAGCGATGCTGTATTCTTGTGGGCGGTGAGGATCTCAGATAATTTGACAGATGTCGCTTGGAGAGAAAGAGGAGGAATCGGTGATGGCTGCTTCCCGCACAGTCTGCCACCGGCCTCAGCCGGAGGGGAGGGCAGTGAGCGCAGGGCCGGGGGTCTGCTCAGCGTACGGGAGCGCCGTGCCCAGCACGTGGGGATCCTTATTCCCGCATGCAACTGCAATCAATCCGTAAGCCACGGCTCTTCCAAGTAAACGAAACCATTAAGTTACACTCGCAACTGGAAAGGCTTTGTTCCAGACCTGACTTTTCTCCGTCTTTCACGTTCTCAGCAGAGACCGCGTTGGCGGTAGGGAAAAGAGCAGCCGGGCTTTGGACGCGGCCATGCCGCGCTCCGGCCCGAGGGCGCGCGGTGCGGGGCGCGCAGGGGAGGAGGCGCCTGGCACATGGCACGCGGCTCGGCCCTGCCGCGCCTCGGCGCTCCCCGCGGCCCCGGCTCCCGCCCCCGGCACCGTGACCGGCACGGGGCCCGGCGGCGCGCTCCCCCCGAAACCATCTCACGGAGCGCTCGGCCGCGGCTCCGCCGACGAGAGCGGGGCGGCGGCGGGGGGCGTGGGGAGGGGGCCGGCCGGGGCCGC
>JAPSGF010000048.1:3766063-3859213 GCA_035772895.1 Perdix hodgsoniae | reverse complement strand
TATATATATATATATATATATATATATATATATGTTCATCATTTAAAGAGAACTGCTGTTCCTTAAGCATGTCATCTAGGCATAGAAAAGCAGTTTTGTGATGTTAATTTTTAAAGCGGCGATGATGATGATGGTGCTTTCTACATCCCTTCTCACGACTCCTGCGGTTGGATTGTTCCAAGTGCCGTAATTTACACTGCGCAGATACAGGGTTTCAGAGCAGTGAAAGCCCAGCTCTGTGCATGGTGCTGTAACGGGCCTCATTTGTATAGTGTTGCCACTCTGTGATGGCTGCATCGCCTCACTGGGCAGTTCTCTTTGGGAGTCAGTGTGAGCTGTTGGTGGTGCTTGAATCCCTATTTTTGGCATAAGCTGGCAGGATGATAGCAGCGCGCCTTGCTTCATAAGTGTGTATTTTGAAATGGAGCATCTTGTGTGAAAGCAGTAGGCCGTCAAACACTGATAGGTTGGTGTGCTCATAGGCATTGGCTTGTACGTGTGTGGGAGCGATGGTAGGTCAAACTAACAAGTTCAAAATAACCTGAAACGTGGTGTATTTAAAGGAGCTTGTGTGCATGCTGGTTCTTGACTGGCGAGCCCAGGCAGCGCTGCCAGACCGTCTGTGTTGGAAACAGTATGTGAGGGTGTAGGCCTGGGCGAGACTAGCACTGTGCTCATACAGTAGCACCGGTGCTGTGTGCCCAGGTGTGGGCCTGCCATGCTTCTGCAGAGCCTTTGGCCTGGGCCTGCCATGTTGCCTTATGTGACACCTGTCCCCTCTCCTCAACTCCTGTTGTTACCAGGCTGGCTTCCCTGCCAGGTGTGCAGGCCTTGCGTGGTGCCTCGCAGTGCAGCAGCTCACACAGCCTTACCAGTGATCTGCTGGGACGGCTTGGCAGTGGTGCTCACCATGTGAAGGTTCCTGCAACTGGGAGCAGGAACCCCTGGCACCCTCTTTTTGCAAGTCCAAAAAATACTGGAGAAACCGACCAAAATCAACCAATCAAACCAACCTCTGACATATGTAGCTCATAGTCACTCAAAGTTCTTTTGTTTTGCTTTTCAAATTTTAAGTGTAATACTCTGTTGGTATTGAAATGGGACTGCTTGGGAAATACAGGGTGAAATTAAAATCTTTTTTGAAATGTGTTACAAGTTTGTAGCAGTGCTTCATGAGGTATTATCTTCTCTTACCACTTGACTTGTAGGGGCACCATTGCCCAGCTGAGTAGATGTGAATTTGTGTTTTAGAGCTTTAAAATGAAAATATTGGCGTAGACTGAAGTAAAATTGTGTCTGTACACTTCTGTTGTATCAGAACTGTTTTGTGTTTCCAATTTCATGTAGTGTTGAACTTTCCTTCTATCCTTTGTTTTATATGCCAATAACTTATGTGTGGTATATTTGGTTAGTCAATTATTCAAGAACCATACAACTTAGGCTGTGAGGAATTTAGGAAAACTGTTAAGTAGTTAAGTAGTAGTGAACGCTGTATTTACTGAATCTTGTGCCATAGCTCATGTAACTGCAGTCATGCAGCTTGGTGTTTGAAGTTTCTTCACTGTTCACGCATGGCAGTGAAGAGATCACATTGCACAGCTGCAGGTTGCTGGTTTGGAAATGGGAGGCAACCAGGCCATCGCAGAGAGGACAGAGGTTTTGGGACACGTACGTGAGTACCTTAAAATATTTCCTTCTTTGAGGTTGCAGGCAGGTCACCAGCGTCTGGCAGTTCAGCATGGTGCTTTGCAGGTTGTTTTTTTTTTTTTTTCTTCTGGCTTTGCAGACTTTAGTAGGTGCAAAACAAAGTGATAAATACAACTCTGAATCACCAAAATAGGAATGGGAAGGATCACATCTGGAATTTAGTTAAAAGGCAATGAAAGTGTTAAATAAATCCATCACATTTTTCTTATACCATTTGAAGAACTATTGTTGTAGTTGCGTATTGGTACATGCGTGTGAAAGCTACCTGGTTGTATTCAGACTTCCAGGTTCTTCTGTGGTTGTTCGCTTCCAGTGTAGCAACTCAACTGTTCTATTTTCTTAGTTTTTCTATTTTCTTCTTCAGCAAGTTGTTTTACTGCAGTTTCTTACAATTTAGATACAGAGCTTTGAGAATTTTAGAGACGTAACCAGTTCACGTGAGAGCAAAGAAGAATGGGAACACTTTATATTTGAGGGTGATGGTATATTTTTAGTGAGAACGAGCACAGCAATCATAAAATATTGTTTAGGCCAACTGCAGCAGGTGTTGTGTAAAACTTGGTGTTGTGCCACTTGTATGCACTGATTCTAGCTTGTGATATTGTTGCTATCTCTGTTGCAGATGTTTCTCATAGTGAGCTAATATGGTGCCAGATTCTTACATGAGATTTTTTAGTGTGCCCAAGTCAGAAGTGGGGAAAGAATACCTTTCTTAATGCGGACCCCTGTTTAAACCTGATTGTCTAAAAAGTAAGTGCTGTGGAGAACAGAGCAGATTAATGCTTGGGTGATTGTTTTGTTTTATTTCTGTTTTTCCTTGCCTAGAATGGAATTTTGCATTAAGTTACTCAATTTTAAAAGGAGAGAGAATCAATATTCTTAAGGACAGGCTGTATTTATTTATTATTACCTCCATTCAAATGACAAGTATGTTCTTTTTTTTTTTTTTTTCCCCTTCAGCAAGCTGAAATAAGCTTGCTTCTTTGTAGTAACTTTGTTTTGTGGTAGGTATTGATATTACCTTGGATTTTCCTCTAAATGATTACAAAATGCCAGGAAAGACTAGTGTATGCATATGTATCATGGTCAAAGTGAGGTCTGTGGAATTTTGCTACCTGGAGAAAGGAGATTTTGAAAATAAGACTGGCTTAAATAACTCTCTGTGCTTTCTGTGTTCTTCATATAAGGTGGTGTTTGTTTTTTTTTTTTTTTAATACTTGTTCCCAGCCCAGTTCACCCCAGTACTAAATATCTCACCCCCACACTGAAATCTTCACACATGTAAGAGTTCAAGTTGAATGAACTTTGTAAACATATACTGTTTAGTAGAATATTTCCTGAACTGCAGCTCCACTAAAATCTAAAAGCATATGAGGGAAAAAGAAAACTTCTGTCTTTGTGAACTTTGTGAACTTTTTGTTTGGCTTGGTGTGTTTTAGCTGTGAAAGAGGAAAAGGGAAATTTGGTTTGCTGGGTTGCTCAGAGTGGAAGTTAAAGTTGTAAAGGGGAAGAAAGATCACCTTTCTATGTTCAAAACGTGAGTGTGGGAGGGCAGTCCCACAGAGCTCCCACTTGTCACTCAGTGTAGCCATTAAACAGAAGCTGGCCTCTGAAATACTCTGGTTTTCCAGGTGGACTTATAACTAGAAAATTTCTAATGAAGATGGCAAGGTACTGTGTGGATTGAGTTCTGCTGCAGCAGAGAAGAGCTAGTGAGCATTAGAAGTTGTTCTGGATCCTGCAGTTCCCTACATCTTAATTCAGTCCTTATAGATGCTCAATTTGGGATATAAACTCAGGATCTGCATCCTTCCTAAGCACCCTCTCTCTGCAGGTCTTGTTCCTTCCATTCTTTCCTGAGCAGAGCACCAGAAGGTGCCACCAGGAAGATCCTGGTAACCAGCCTTTCCTAGAGGTGGCCTTGGTAAGGCGGTGGGAGTACAGGAACTTGCAGGCTTTGACCTAGCTTGCTCAGACTGGGCCCCAGCAGAAGGGCTGCAGGACTGGGCTATTGGACATGCTGGGGGCTGGCACCGAGAGCCATGGGGAAGGTCTGTGCTGAGAGGGGGGCTGGAGGTAGCAATTATGTCACTGATTTTAATCATGGCTTAAATCACTGAGCAGGAAATCCTGATTAAATAATTGTTTTTAATTTTATTTGCGATTGTGCTTAATTATTTTTCCTAAAGAAAAGTTGATTCTAATTGGTCTAATTTTATCGTGCTTCTTACTAGACGGGGGGGGGGGGGATGCATCTATATGCATTTATTTAAGTAATTACACAGCTTAGATTCTTTGTGTTTAAGAAACGTAATTCCTGGTGCTTCAGTTAATAAAGTTATCTGGAAGCCAAATAAAATGAATCCTAATTGTGCTAGGTAAGAAGTAACAAATGTACCCAAGTGTGTTTTTGCATTTAATCCAGCTCAGACAGAAGCGGAATGTCTGCAGTTTGTGAAATGCGTAGTTATTTCTGGTCACAGAAGGAGTGGCCACTCTTTCTTGCCCATCACTGAGGAGGGAAAGTGGCCCTTCCTGCCGTGAGTTGTCAATTGCCATGCAGTGCTGGGTACCACTCGCTGCCCTCAGCTGCTGGGCAGCAGGTCTGGGGTGCTTCCAGGCTGCAGTTGGTTGAGCCCACAGCTCCGGTCCTGTCTGTGTTGTGCTGCTGCCTCACAGTGCCAAAGTTTGAGTTGCCGGAGCATGGTTGTGTGTGGTAGCTTTAGGATATGAAACTTCACCTCCGGATGTTTTTACTTGAATTTATACGTTGTGGGAGGGAAGCAGTTCCCTCATACCACCACCACGTGCTGAGGAGTAACAGTGGGAGCATTAAGAAATGGGCCTTGCCTCACCATACTGCCCAGCTCTCAGTGGGTGGAAGCTTAAAGGCCACTGTGTTTTGCAGTGTCCTTATGAACGAAGTGCCCCATACTTCAGGGTTTGGGATGAGGCTAAGAAATTCCAAAACACCTTTTACAGGAAATGAAGCCTAACCATAACTGCTTGTAAAGCTTGAAGTACTGGATTCCTTTTCTTCAGATTTCTTATACAGCTATACCTTTAAGAGAAAAGGAAGGAAAATGTGTTTTTTGAGGAATAACAGGAAGTCTTGATGTGTGACATCACATATGCCTTACCTTTTAGGGAGTTGGCCTACAGCACAAGAAGGACATGGGGCTGTTAAAGCAGGCCAGAGGGAGGCCAGGAGGGTAGGGGATACTTTGTCACTGGTGGTGTTCCAGGCCAGGCTGCCTGGGGCCCTGGGCAACCTTCCAACAAAAGCCATTCTGTGACACTTACTTAGCCTTTATGTCAGTATCCTGAGATCAAAGCATATAGATGCTTGAAGCAAAGTGTCCTGCTGCTGTGGCTTCTGGTGGTGTAAGATTTTTTTATTTTTTATTTTTTTTTAGTAAGAAAAATTCTGAACAATATGTGTAAGAGTAACAAATTGGAAAAGAATTGTGAACGTAGATGTCTTTTCTGAAATAATATGTTTTAGATGACAATCCTGAACTTAATTCAGTGAGTTTCTGATGCCCAGGACATTAACTGGGTTTAACAACAGAGGCATTTCCCAATTCACCACTGAACACTGGGAGATCTTGGCTTTAGGGAGGTCAACTCAGATGATGCTACAAGTAGAATTTCTATTGCATCTTTCTTTCCTTCTTTCTGAGACTTGTCAGGCCAGTGCACTGCATGACTGTATTTGTTTAATATAGGTGTTTTTTTTTTTTTTCTGGTTAATACTACATTCCAATTAGTTCCATGCTTTTGTCTGACATTTTGCAGCTGTCTTTCAGCCAGTACTGGTTTCTTGTTTGTTTTTTGTTGTGATTCCCTAATATCCTCTTTTTAGTTCCTTGGGTCCTTGGAGAGATCAGTTTTTATTTCTTAACTTATTCCTAGTAAAGGCGGTGGGAAAGGGCATGTCCTTTAATAAGCCATTATGTTCATTATGTAAAGAAGCATTTGAAAACAAAATCTCCATGTTATTAATATTAGTTAAAACAAAAACAGAGAACAACAACAAAAAAACCTCATACCTACTATCATTGGTATGTAGAGAGAATTTTAAAAATGTTCATTTGTTTAGAAAGGATTGTGATTTTTGTTTGCTGGAGGTCTTTGTTAGCAAATTCTTCTAGTCTACACAGTAACAATCAGTTGTATTAAAGGTTGTATTAAAAGATGTTCTACAAGTTCTGAAATTTCTCAAAGTAAAAAGTCTTTGTGTTATTTTTCTATGATGTTCTTCTAACCTTTCTTTTGCCTTTGTTTTCTGTTTATCTGAAGAGGAATGGCGAATAATCCTGTGTTTGCTGTGCTTTGAACTAAAATATATAGCTTGTTAGAAAATAGTCATGCTTCATCTTTGTTCACATATAGTATTTAGAAGATTCTGTGCTCAACTTTCTGTACTGTTCAATGAAGAAACATGTTTCAGGTAACCTCTTTCTTTACATTCATTGTTGTGCAGGTTACATTATAATCTCCATTCTTCAGGATAACATTTTATTCAAAAAATCATGTCAAAATACTACATTAATATAATGAGATTCATAGCCAATGTATATAATACCTTGTTTTCTGTAATGACCGATCTACTTAAGATCATCTTCAATGACTGTAAACTCTCAGCTTGGGTCTTCTGATAATGCAGTCCCTTCTATGCTTTGGTCACAGAGAATTAATTGAATAAGAAAACTTAAAAATTCCGAGTTTATCTTCGGTGTGTGAAAGAGTTCTGACTTATAATGAGAAAATTCATTGGATATATAGTGGTGTAAAATGTGTTTAAATCAGTTGGAAATCCACTAATGCATTTGCCATGCAACACTGTCATTACTAGCTCATTCTTCTCATTCTTTAAATTAACTTTATAGCTGGTGCACACTGATTCTCTAGTCATATACTTTTTTTTTTACCAGCTTGTTCTTAGACAAAGAATGTAAATTTTTCTGTCCTCAGCTTTACTCATTGGTATGTTTCTTTGTTCTTTGTAATATTTTTTGAAAACAATTTCCAAACTTCAGCCTTTCGTAAAAAATAAACTCAGGAAAGAGTGGGAGAAGTTCAACATGATGAAATGCCAGCTCAGCTTTTTTCATATGTGTAGTTTAAAAAAAAAAAAAAAGCCTACATAGCAAAATGCGTTGAGAGCATCAAAACAGTGCTCCTTAAGCTGAAATGGCTATGTTAGATAGCTCAAAAACGCAGCAAGTGTGAGTCTTCTAAATATTATCACTAGATGTTCTGGTCTACATGTTGTCACATCCTGAGCGCCCAAGTGGTTAGTATTGACAAACAGTCAATTTTATATATTGTGTAGGGGCACACTTGCTTTTTTGCATATACAAAGTGTGTGTGAAGTCTTGATGAGCTGTTTGGTCATTAAGAATACAGCTGTTAGTAGGATTTGCCATTCCCCATATCACTCTCTTAGACGTGAAGCTTACACAAAAAATGTGGTTGTGTTATAGTAAAAATGTTCTAAAATCTCACTATGTACTTCTTCAAAAACTGTTTCATAGTTTCAGATACATCATTTTGCTAATCCTGTTGATGAATATTGCAGATAATACAAAATGTGGTTGCTAGGTTTGTAATGCTGATTTTCCCATGCCTTGAATTTCAGCTAGTTCTATTGCTCTTTGCTTTCAAATGGGATGGAAACACGTCAAGTTCACAAAAAAAACATAATTTGGTTGTGTATTGCATTAACATTTTTTTGATTTTTTTCTCCCAGTCAGTATCTTTGCAACATATAGCTTAATTTGGAAATTAACTACTGAAGCCGTGATGGCAAAACAGTTTCCAGTAAATGACCTTAATAGTGACATTTATTTATTTATTTTTACTCTTCATGTGGTGTGATTGAAAGCTGACCTGATTTGTTCTCCTGGCTAAATCTCAGTGTGTTGTTCTCTGAGCCCTTGCCTTGTTCAGCTTTTCTAGAGGAGTGCAAACAACAGCCAGCGCTCCCTGCCCATGTCTGACACCAGCTTACTGGCATTCTCCTTAAATCTTCCTTCTTTGTTCTTTATTAAAAAAAAAAAAAGAAAAAAGAAAAGAAAGGTGTAAGCTTTGTTGTTGCTGTTGATCTTGCACCTCTGCATTCCCTGCTTTGTAAGGGATGTGTCTGTGGGGCAGCAGTGCCAGTTGCTGTGCGGGGTCCCCTTCTCGCTCGCGGGGCAGGCTGTGCACAGGCTGCCTTCCCACCGCAGGTTGCACTTCTGGCCGGTGCCTGTCCGCAGGCATGACCTCCTTTGCCATCCTGCTCCTCTGCTTCCTCTCTGCTTCTCTAACTTCATTTTTCCTCTTTGTGCTCAGAGCCCCTCGCTCAGCCTTTTCCTGCCCCATAACTGGGTGGCTGAGGAATGGGTGCTGCCTGCAGTTGGTTTGCTGAGGGAATACTGCCTTTGGAGTGGGGAAGGGGTGGCAGTGCCGTGCCCAGTGTTGGGCGTGACCCAACAGAATGCTGAGGGCACACTGCTGTGACGCTGCGCTGCCAGTTTCTCTGCACCCTGACAGCAAGCAAAAGATGGAATCCAGTCTGAGGATTATATAGAGGTCGAAATGAAGGTGTTTTTTGGGCGAAAAACAGATTTTATTAGTATTTCAGTCTTCAGTAATGGAAATTCCTCAGGTTTTTTAGACTTCAAGTTAAGGCAGGTCATTGCACTTGCTGCTTGTTACATCTGCTGAGGCACTGAATCTGTTTTGTTGCGGCCAAAGACGCAACAAAATAGTTATCTGTCAAAAACAAAGCATTTGTGGTACGAGTTCTCGCATTTGATAAATAATCGTCAGCATGATGAATAATGTTATCTTTTAGTACTCGGGAAAATGTTTTGTTGTGTGAAAGTAGGAAATGAAAGCGGTGAATTAGTGACTCAGGTAAATAGATGAATACATATTGTGACTAACTATTAAAATTTAAGTCCATTTCACAGGAGACTGAAGTGAACTTTTTTGAAATTGTGCTGAAACCTCCATAGTACAGTCAGTCGTTTATGTCAGGATGTGCCACCACATATGTAGAAATTTGCCTGTGTGTAGGTTTGTTGTGTGCATGCCCTGTGCCTAGGCAAGCAGCATGCCATGCCCCACCCCGCTGCTGGGACTGCCACTCACTTGTGTGCCTTCCTCCTTGTGAACTGCAGCTGGCAGAACGTTCTCGTTCCCGATGTGTTTTGATTGAGTTACTTTCACTAGATCTTATATTTCAGTTACCTTTTTGCTCTGAGGTAGCTTGCTAAGGCAGCACACGTAGGTGAGGGGCACCCCTCGGTGCCTGCCTGCACCTCTGCCCACTTGCACAGACTCTGGGCTTGCTTGGGATGGAGAGCGAACCTGCCATGGCTCTGAGGTCTCTCTCCAAGCCCGCTGCAGATTTAGGGCTATGTATGGTTTGCTTTTTAAAAACATCCTTTGTGCGTTTAACTTGGTGTTTAGTTATTCCCAAAGTCAGGATTGTGGAACCAGTAAGGTTAACCATATGCTGGGCAGAAGGCATCCAAATTTGCCATCAGGAGTAAATGGTTGACACTTAGTGGTTGATCACTATCAAGGCATTTGTAAGCAAAAGACTGTGAAACTCGCTTCTGCCTTACAGGGAGTTCCATGGTCCTCCCTTACTTACTTCCTGCCTGAGCTCCGTGAAGGAAAACTCCTACTTTGTCTCTTGTTTGGGAATGAGAACTTGGAACACAGTTGTTCTTACTGAAGTGATGGCAGTGGTTCACAGGAGCCACCGTGACAACGTTATCCTTTAAAATAGCTGCCGTTTGTTCTGTGGTGCTTCAGATACCATGCAGCTGTGTTTCCAAGTTTTTCTACAATATAGTTGTTAATTGTACATGTTTTTACTGATATATTGAACATCTATGTACATGTATGTATGCATTTGTATATTATTTGCAATGTCTAAGACATTGGGCTGCTGTTTTCTCATTCCTGGTTGCTCTGAGGGATTTAACTGTAATGATTTTACGAAACCTAATCCAAGTGATCGCAGGTTTTGTCCATTCTTTGTTCAGTGAGCAGGGTGGGATGTCCTCAGGAAAGGACTGCGTCGAAAAGAAAGAGGGTCTGTTTTATTCTAAAACTTAAATGAATGAAAGTGATAGTATAGCAGAAAGAAAGCTGGTTTAAAATTAGGCAGTGAGTACTGGGTAGGAGAAACAGCTGTAATGCAGATTTCTTTAATGATGATGCTGAGCAAGTCTAAAGCCAGATTTTTGGTGGATGATTACTTATGGTATTTCTTTGTGAACTGGATGAGTGCTGAATAAAAAATTGAAATGTATTTTTTTCCTTTCGATTTTTCACCGATTCATGTGTGATTTCATACAAGTCTCACTTTTCTTCCTATCTGTAGAGTGGGATAATGCTGCATAGGAGGTGTAGTCGGTACTGTATCAGGTGTACGTGTGTAACTGATTTACTTGAAGCTGCATTCTGAGGCACTCCTTCCTACAAGGAGCTCTAGGGAAGTGCCTCAGGCGGCAAGGCTTGTAGTTTATCAGCCGGAGGCTGCTGGTTGGGTAGCCGCTCAGGAGGAGCAGATGTAGTTGCCTGATTCTTCGAGCACCACCTAGCCTCCACACGGGGTGCCTACAAGAGACAAGCGGCGATCAGTCACGCAATTAGCGTGGCCTTACTTCAGCACAGGGACGGGATCATGGCTGCATGCGCTGCCCGGCGTCGTGCTGTTCTCTCCGCGAGCTTCTGAGAACTCTCAGTGTAAATCTGGTTTCCGTTTCTGGTGTTTTACATGCTGGGTGCGCTGGATGGTTATTTTGGGAAGGAAAAATAAATAGGCAGTGTTGATGATGTTTTGAGGTCAATACCTTTTTACTTAAAATGGTGTAGCTGGAAAGCCAAAATGGTTGATGAGCCTTGTGGTTACAGTCGGAGATGAGTTGACTGTCTTCCTTCAATCTTAGAGGTGTGATATATATATATATATATTTGCATATGTGATGTGAAATTGTAGTCTCTTCTATTAGTATAAATGGACTGAAGTTGCAGCTGATCACCATGTTAGGAAAGAAATGAAAGAAATAGATTGCTAACAAGGGGAAAGGCTCGGGGCTTCCTTTCCATTTCTCCTTATCAGCATGTTGCTCCCCGTGCGGCACAGCTGGGCTATGGCAGTGCAGGCCAGGCCTGGGTGCTGCCGGGGCACCTGGGTGCTGCGAGCTGCGGTTACCCCCACCCCACAGAGAGCTGGGCGTCTGCTCCCGAGAGGCCTGGGAGATCAGACAGGCAGGGGTGGCGGTGGGAGCTGCGGAAGTAAGGCGATTAGGAAGTTGGGGGAATTAACAACTGCAGTGTGCTCCTACTGCTGCAGGTACGCCTTTCAAATACCAAATGACCGGCACTGTAACTGAGGAAAATGAGCTGCATTTTTTCATGAAGTTGTTTTGTTTTGTTTTTTAATGAATTTTTTACTCTGTAGATAACTTCTGGACAAATCTATCTGGGAAAAAGGTATACAGCTTGTTTGTTCCTTCATGGTTTACTTTTTCCGAGTGAGAGCAGTAGAAAAACCTGGTGGGTGGGGGGGCAGTGCTCTCCCTTCCTGCTTGGTAGGTGACCTCTGCTTGTAACTTCCTATTCACTCTTTCCTTAGATAGCAGAAGCTGCTGTTTGTTTTTGATATGTACAAAAGGCCTGTGCCATTTTAAATTCTGGCAGAACAGCCATTTCGTGGGCTCAGGCGTATAGGGTTCCTGGTTTGTTTCCTTGTAACTGAGTGCAGCAAATGAAATTTGCTGTACTTTCAAGTGTTTCCCTAGGTGGATGTTTCTTCTCTGTGATTGCTCTGGGCTTTTAGTGCTTTTCAGTGCAGAAGTAGAGAGGGATGGAAGGGGGAGCTTTTGTAAGGGTGTGATGCACTTTTTTTAGAGTATCAGAAAACTTGTGTTATCCTGTGACCTGTTTGTTAGTATAGCCAAGAAGTGACCCATAAACTTTGGGCATGCTTCTCCCTACTTGCTGCCTGTTCCCCAGAGGGAATAAAATCCCAGAGGGGATAGGGAGCATGTGTTTTTGCAGTGAATAAAGCTGAAAAGGGCAAATTCTGCTTCCCTCTTTCTGTCTGCATGCCTTTTATAGAGCTGTCTGGAAGCAGCAGTAATTGCTGCAGATTCCTCTGCAGAGATGAAAAGGGTAGAGATAGGCAGGCAGCGTGTCACCTGCATGTGTGTGGCCCAGGCAGTGTTATTTTTTCTCTTGCCTGACATCATGTTGTCTTGAAGGCAGATGTGTGCTACCTAGGAATACAGTCTTCTAGTGTTTCTGTCACAGGTGTCTTACTGTAACTTTGGCCAAGACCTAAGTTGCTTTCTGTAAAATGCAAATATGCTTTCCCTTTTTGAAGAACTGTGCATAAACTTAGTTTAGGTATCATATATTTGTTTCCTGATATACTGTACAATGCAGTGTAGTAACACTGCTTTATTATTCTTTGGGGCACTAAGTGGTCCTTTTTATTTCTACTTGATTCACTACACATCTCCAGAAGACATGAAAACAAACAAATGAAAAAACTCAAGCACCACAAACCCCAAGTAGCACTGTCAGAGTCTTTCTATTAACTTGATAGCATACAGTCATAGATACAGTGCATTTAATGCAGCTTTTCCTTAACCAGAATAATGTTGTCAAGAAAAGTTACCACTCTTGACCTTACAGTTATGATGTGTGTCTAGGTTTCAGGCAGCTTTCTCCCGAAAATGCAAGAAATTATGGTTTAAGGCTTTACAGACTTCAGATAGTATTACATTCATGTAGTCACTGGTTATAGTGATCAGAAATGACAAGAAACATCAGGAGGATGTACTGATTGGCTACCCAGTTGCTGCCAATCCTAGAAGTGGTCTTAAATGAAACTTGATTAAAAAACACTTTAAATGACTACTTTGTTCTTCTGATTATTCTATGAGTAAAGGAGATGTTCAGATCAGATGGTGTAATTAAAAAGATTTTATTGAAGATACTTGTCTTTATTGGTATTTGACCATTGTTCTAAATGGACTAAATGCTTAGAGTAGTGGTTTAGTTAGCAAGAATAGATAATCACTTATCTCGCTCTCAGACATGGCTTTCTTCAGGTGTTTGCAGTGGAGAGTTGTCAGTGAAGAGTGTTAACAAACCTACTTGTTTCTTTGGTACACACAGGCTCTGCCAGTTCATTGTTAAATGCTGTAAATTGATGGTGTTGAAAAGCCATTGAAATCTTTCTGCCAAATCAGAACGTGCTCTTTGATCACTTTTGGTAATTGAAAATAATCCAAAGAACTGTGGATGAGTAGTATAGATTTTTAAAAAATGTGGTAAAATTTATTACTCACAATCAAATAGTAACAGGTTTTAAAGGAATAAATATCATTTCCTTTGAAGAATGTGCTCAGAATAACACCAGTCTAGTTTGCAGATGTACAGAGTTCTTTGTCAAACTTTTTCTGCATACAGCTTTGTAGCCCACAACTCAGGAAATCTGTTTCTAGCAAATGCTTTATTATTTAAGCTCTTAATTTTGTGAGTTCAGGGTAAGTTTTTGTAAGTAGGATATGCTCAGAAGGGTTATTATTCATTGTTAATACTTCTCCTGCACAGTATATTCTGTCATGGCTGTTTTGATTAATAAAAGAGAGCCTCCTTGATGGGAAAAGACCCTGCAATTCTAGATTTCAGCATGGGAAGTACGCTCAGCTCTTCCATAGCTCAGTATTGTTTTTGAGTTTACTGGGCATGGGGAAGGATCTGGGATGTGGGGGATTCTTTGTCTAAGTGAACTGTTCTGCAGTTTGGGCATGGCAGTTATTGCTGTTGTGCACCCTTGACCTGATCTGTTGAACTCAGTTTTTCTCTAGTTAAGGAGCATGGAGGAGAGGAGAAGATACATGGTACCAATTTCAAAATGTAGCCTTATTATTGCTGTTGTGGGGTAACCATTCCAAAGTAAAGGATTTCAAGATTCTTGTAATATACTGTATGTTTTCTCAGTGGTCTTTGTTTTCCCTTTGTTCACTGAGCTAAACATTATTCAGAGGACTCAGGACCTTGTAGTAGTTGTTGCTCATAGTGCTACTTGCTATGCTTATGCTTCCTGTACATGGTGCTCATGGAATTTTGTTAGATGCTTGGTAAATGGATAGGTAGGTACAGTGTTGAATGTTCAATACTGTATCTTAACTTTACTAATTATTTTAGACTTGACAATTGCTGTTGTTAAGATGGGGAGAAACACTGTGAATGTAATGACGGTAATTTCAGAGGCAAAATGGGAAAAACCTATTCTGTTAAGAATTCCTGTAAGAAAAGTTAGAACGAAAAAGTGTGGCTAAAAACTTACTTGTTGTAAGGACTCATGCCAAATTAAATGTTGAATCTTATCTTTGAATAATGAACAGGACTGGAATGAGACATGGCATGTGGTTGTTTCAGTGAATATTACAAAAAGATTGGGTAGCTTTCAAATCCATCAGCACCATCAATTATTAGGCAGACTTCAGTCTTGAAAGATGTCATAGATGTGCTTGTTGTTTCCTCTCAGGTCTGGAATGTAATTTTTGAAGATGCTCAATGAGTTGTTTTTCATCTTTCAGGTATTTCTGTTGGTTGCATTTGTCCTTATTTTTTGTAGGTACTGTGCTGCACCTCAAGTAGATTATGATTATGAAAGTGCAGCAGATTCTTGCCTGCATCACTGAAGAGAAGCACAGTTACTTCTACACAGTATATAGGGAAGATGTTGTCACTCAGAAATAAGAACTTTTAGTTGCTTCAGGAGGCCATTGTGTTGCTCCTGAGCTTTTGGTCAGTTCGGTAGGACCAGAGGGACTTGTCAGAAATGAGGAGTCACTGACATGCCTTGGACATGGTTGCTTGCCTAGTTCAGCCCCACTGACAGTAGAATAGACCCTTGGGGAGCTATTGTCCTCCCAAGTGTATGAATCATTCCCTGAGATTTGCATGAGCCGTTCTAAGTTTCCGTCCCTGTGGCACATACCCACGCACATGAGTATGTTTTGTTGGTTTATGTCCAAAATGAAAGCTTTGGTAGGCAACTTGTAAATCCATCTCTGCTTCAGCTGCCTACAGCCATCTGATGAGGCACATAATAGCCAAGAGATCTCTAGGATAAATTACCTAGGCGAGAGGTGGGAAGAATGACAGAGTCTTAGATTGTTACCTGCGTATGCTTCCTTGCTGAGTTGGAATGGGGTCAGGTGTCTTGGTCATAATTCCTTCTTTAAGACATTAGTGGAGGTTCACTCAGGAGCATGTTTCTCCCTAGTTCACTTTTCCTTTTCAAGTTGTTGACTAGATAATTGAAATCTAAAAACTGGCAGTCTATAGATGGAGCCTGAAGATCGTTAGATTTCTTTTTAGCATTAAAAAATTGATTTCTGATGTAGAATAATTTGCAGAAAATAACTTACCAATCCACCAGGCAGACTCTTCTCTGTTTTGGATCACATTTCTGGACTGTTGAGCTGTTGAAAAAAGTGAAATGAACAATCTTCAGACAGCATTAAAAAAAAAAATCTACAGTCATTTGAAAAGAAGACTGCAAGGGACTCCCAAAAATAAATAGACTGCATCTTATGAGGAGAGGAAGAAAGACACAAGATTTTCCCATTGTTTCAGCATGAGGAGAAGTAGCATTGAATTTTAGAATGCAGGTAACCCAACAGCCTGAGCAGCTCTTCCTCTTCAGGTCCTCATTTCATGGAAAATCGGTCAGAAGTTTTGGCACGTTTTTTTCTCCCCATCAGAAAAGCATTGTGTTCTTTACATCGTAAATATGCATCGTAATAAGGATGCATAAGCAATCACACAACTGTAATCTTTTGTAAAAGTTCTTCGGAAATGAATTTTTCAAACCACATTTGCTACATTCTTTTAAGCCAAAATTTGTATTTTTTAAATTTAATTTAATTTTTAATTTGAATTTTTTTTCTTACCTACATGTTCTACATAGATGTCTGATCTGTCTGCCTGCTAATTCTGCAGCATTTACTGAAGCAAAATATCCTCCTTCCTTTCTTTATTACCCCCACCCCAGCAGCAGCAGTCTTTCACTTACGTTGCATTCTGTTGTCCATTCTTTTGGACATTATCCCAATTGTAAAATACCTGGGTAGTTAAAGCTTATGGCTAGGTGAAGGGCTAGGCTATAAAGGAGGAGGTCTGAAATTTGTTTTGAGTTTACTGTAAATGCATAAAGGAATAAGGGGGGAAGAAATAACAAACGTGTGAATTTGAATTTTAGTTGTGTTTCCAAGCAGTACCTCTAAGAATACTATATAAAAATATAAAAACAATTTGTAAGCAATGTTGTGGGCTTATCTTTTTGGATCAAAACAGGGAATTCAGCAATATCTTCCAGTTGTTATTCTTTGGAGCCTATATGGTAAAATTAGTAGATGGGAATGGTATAAAACAAATTGAAGTATAAGTTGAAGCTGTCTTACAGAAGTCACCTTTTGCTTGTATTTAGGTTGTTCTTTTAAAAGGACAGTCTTCCTCATTTCAGGAGGACCACTTCATGGAATTAAAGGTCGCTTTAGAATGTTAAGAAAAGCATTTTAAGTTCATCTGGACACCCAGTGGTTAGGTGTGTTTGTTGGGAGACAGAACTGCCTACATTTAGGAGCTAACTTGAGTAAAAAAATACTGTTATCGTGCTTTTCCCTGTTGTGTCCTTTGATGTTACCAGCTCGGGGACTGAGAAATGTTGTGTTTTCACTACTCATTTAAAATTACTCTTGATTAATGAAATGGATTCTGTTTTTTTCCTGAGCTTGGGCTTAAGATATGTCTCTCATTAGGAATTTCCTATCACTTGCAATCTTTTCAAACAGCTAGTTTCACTTGAGCATTAGGATGTATTTTTTTCCCTTTCCTACTTCATGTACTGCTACCATTTGACTTCACCTACAATAAAGGTTTTTAAGTCAAATGTAGTACTCCAGTTATTCATGTCACCTGTGTGGAGGTTGTAGTAGTGGCTTCCGTAAAAGAAGCTAGTCCTCTTTATTGGAATTTCTAGGTTATATATGTGGTCATGAGTAATCTGTAGCTATTCTTGCTAAGTGTTTTGAAAGAGCTGCAAGCTTGGAGTCTTGGTAACTGTGTCTGTAGATTTTTGGATATGTAGCTACGTATATGTAATATATATGTATATTGTTTGGGTATATATAGTTTGCTATATATAGTTTGGGATTGTTTTTTTAAAATTTCAGATTGTGTTTTGCTGTTTGTCCTGTTAACAGCTGGTTTAGCCTGGGAGGGAGCATTTTGACTCCTGCAGCCCCAGTACTGCGGCCTTGATGGTGATGCACTTCAGAGCTCATCAAAGGGTGGGCTGTGCTTTTGCTGCTATCTTGGAATTGAATTCTTCCTTCCCAGATTACTGCTGGTTGGCTTAATGCCATCATGCTAGCACTGCAACTTGTTTTCCTAGCACGTTAGAAGCTTTCAAGGCTGTTTCTGGTAGTTTTCTGTGATTTCCTCCAAAAAAATGCTATCGAAGAAAGGTTTAGCAATACAGGTCAGCTCTATGGTTTTTTTTGGATTTGTTTCTCAATTACACAACCCAAATGTTATCTTTTAATTGGTACAGGTATTTTTTCTAATACTAAAATGAAGAAATTCGCATTCATTCTGTCCAGTTTAATGCTTTTACTCATTTATTCTGTTTTGCCTTGCTTTTTCACATGCTTAGACTTGTATTTTAAAGCTGTGTTCCTTCACTGACTGTTGTGAGTAGCTTTGTTCCCCATTGGATTAATAAGGTACTGAGGCATAAAGCATAAGCTGTAATAAATAGAAAGTTTTATTATTAAGAAGAAGAGAATTTGATCGATGTGACTGTTAGCTTGCCTCTGTACCAAATACTTCATTATGTTGGAGACAGGAGCAGTAGCTTGCCTACCTTATTTACCTGCAGAATGAAAAAGTCCTTTCTGAGTGGTTCTGCAGTAAGGAAGGCTTTCAGGAGTGAGAAGAAAGAAGCTGAGTGCATGTTTGTGGTTTTATGTTTTTATTTCCCAAATGATATGCAAGGGAAATACATGCGGATGCACACAGAAAGAGAATGCATCTTCTTGTTGGTGAGATTTGCGAGATAATTGGGCATATAACATTTTTTGCAGGACTGCTTAAGGATTTTAAAATCTGTAGTATGTTTTGCATTTGATACATTAAAGTTTTAATTGTGTCTGCCAGTACACATGTACGAGTTCTCACACTTGATTGTTAAGAAGTTGAACTATTATAGCATCATCACAGTAGGTTAAATACATTTTTGGGATACTCTAAACTGAAATAGTTAAAGCCTTTCAGAATCACAAGCCAATCAGTTAACAAACTGATGTTTTCTATACATGGAAGAATATATGGAAGCTTGGTGTTTGTGGTTTCAGAAATTGTTTGATACATCTATAGGATTTTTTTTTTAAATCAAAAGTCTGCTTCCCAGTCTGTTTTTCTCACCATTTGAAATGTGTACCTTTTACTTTCTTGTTTTTCACTCTCTTTTAAGTTAATATTATATGAATTTACTGATCAAAAGCTTGTTTCTGTCAGTGAAGATAGTATGTGGTGGTAATATAATCTATGTTAATGTGAAGTGGGTTTTTTTTAAAAAACAAACAAACACCAGTTCTCACACCATGTCTATTCCCATAACACTTCAGTGCCTACTGGGAGCGTATTAGGATATTGTTTACATTTCGGTTAACTGTTGAGCTCTGGTCTTCAATAGATAAGGCTTTGTGTTGAAATACTTCGTTGTGCAGTTAAAAGCTGTATGTGTAGAAGTCTGCTGAAGGAACCCAACCAAACCATTATAGCGTTCACCTAAGTGAAAGGTGGTTTAGTGCTACCTCTGAATTTAGGGAGTGGACCTCAGTCTGATCATGAGGGTTGCTCTCAGAAGAATCTGGCTTCTGCATAATGAACTTTATCTTCATCATTGAAAACTGATGATGTGTGAAGCTGTTGATCTTTCTTCATCTGGAAACTGTAATTGTTTGCCAGCTAATGAGAATCTATTCAGGGTAACAAGAGAGTTGAAAATAAAGATTGAGGCTTGGAACTTGATTCCATACTTAATAAAAAATACATCTGCTCTGCCAAGACCATTGAGTCTGCAGTTCTGCTCTGTAATCTCGCACTGTTCAGGGTAGACATCATGGCATGCATGTGTCCCAAAAGGTTCTCTTTACAGGAGACTAAGACAGCAACCAGCGTTCTACTACACAACGCCTGGCTTACAAGTGTTGTTGCACTTCATTGTTTTCTGGTCACTAAAACAGTTCAAATGACTATGGAGAATCTTCTGATTCCTTACATACCTGTTTTGATAAGGTAGAAATACAGTGTAACTGAGGACACTGAATGCCCTGAGAAAAACCTTGTAAGTTATTTATGACTTTTGATATAACCCATTGCAAAACAAGTTCTCGGAAGTTTCACTCCCTGTAAACAAGCATCCTTTGCAGAACAGTGTGCTGGGACTTGTGTTAGAGACTGTGTGCGGTTCTGAAAGATAAACTCACAAGATTCGCCCCCCCCCCCCCCCCCCCCCAAAAAAAAAAAAAAACAAAAAACCAGCAGCTACATAATGTTGGTTATTTTAATTTTTCAAAATGACTAAAAGTGGCTTTGTAGGGTGGTTACAAGAAGAAAAGTAAGTTTTTAGAGCTCATAGTGAGGATCGGGTAATCTTAGAGACATTTTCTGTGGATGTCTGAATGGCAGTGGTTGGTAGCAATGCCATTTCTGTATTTAGCATCATAAATATGCCTCAATAAAGTACTTCTATGATGTGATGGTATGTCCTTTGAATTGGTGAACTGAATTTCTGTAACAGGAATGAAGCTAGCTCAGCTAGTCTGTGAGTGTATTTTTATGTTTATTAAAAAAAAAAAGTGGTCTTTATCCTGCACCTTTAACACTCTGAAGTTGCCTTTAAAAAAAGTAGGAACCTTGGTGTAACAATTAGACAGATCAGTATGATAGAAAAAGGTGTTTCACCAGAGGTGTAATGACAGAAGGATCAGCATGATGCAGGGTGCTATAAGGGAAGGGAAAAAGATTGCTTACCTGTATCAGAAGATTTTAGATTTGTAGGGAAAAGCTCCACAAAGGAGGGACCTCCAGAAAGAGATCCTTCCCCACTACCAGTCAGCCCTTAAATGAGGTCTAAGACAGGTGCAGCTGGGCTCCTCCCCCCTTCTGGTCGCACACCTGAATTGCCTTCACCTGTACTCGCAGGGCTGACCGGGTCCTTTCCCCAGATGATCAATCAGTGCTTCAGGCCGTGACTCAACAGTTCCCATATGCTAGGGCTGTGAGCTGAAGAAATACAGAGGGCAGTATTTTCTGCATGTGGAAGTCTGTCTTAACTGAGGGGGGCAGTTTGGTAGACCTCTAGGATTTGCTCTGTGTTGAGAGAAAGCTTGACTTCAGCTTTCCTGAGTTGTCCTTCTTATCACATGGATGATGGAGTGTACGTGTTCACTGTGCGGTGCTCTCTGGTTCTGGACATTTAAATGCAAAAGAAAAGCCAAATTCCAGCAGTGATAATGAAGAGAATATAGTGTATTCACTAGCATGTGTAGACTTTAAAAGTTGAACAGAAAAAAGTGAAAAGTCATACTTCATCTGTGCAATGAAATACCTATCTGCCTGCTCAGTTACCCTCCTAACTGGTAGAGTGGCCCAGGAGCGCCGATCTCTTCAGTGCAGGAGTATTTGGGCTCATAATAAATAAACCAGTACTAAAACCTATGTAGCAGTTCTACCCTGTGCATTTTCAATAAGCCTTAACTATCCATTCTTGCTTCCCCATGTTTCCTAAAATAAGCAGTACTGGGTATTGTAGTATCTGTTTCTGCAGTATGCGTATGGTTTGCTAGAGTTATATTGGTAATTTTAGGTAAGCTCTGAACTGTTATGGGCAATGGCTAGCAAGTAGGAATATTGAATATTGCTAGTCCTGCTTCAGTAAGTGGGTTGCTTTGGTATACCAAAATTGATTGTTTCAGAATTGCCAACATTTGGACACTTTTACTGTTATGAAGTGAGACAATGGCCATATGAACTTCATTGAGGTATAGATTATGTACATGGTAGCAAGGATATGTTGTACAGATCTGCTAAAAAAAGGCTTAATTGCCATTGTGTAAATTTGAGGAGTATTTTTGTATAAACGAGGATGTGTTTCATTTCTGAAACCACTGGAAATGGTATACAACAAGATTTTGGGAAGCAAGAGTTTTGAAGAGTATTCCTGAATATTTGGCACTGTGTGTGCACATAGTAAGGCAGTCTTTTCCCCTGAGAGTTTAGTCTAAAACACATGGAAATTAGAGGAACTTCTGCCGGCCCAGTTCAGGAGCACTGTTATGACTGCAGATGATAAGCCAGCTGCAATTTGAAACCAGTCCTGCATTCTTGCAGCATTGGAAAAGGCCTCCATCTCCCTATGGGGCTCCCCACTTCACAAGCCACAACCCGGCGTGCTGTGCCTGCCTCTTGTGCCTTGGTTGTCAAAGGAAGGTTCTACCAGCATGTTTTCCAAATGTCTCCTTTCTGACTGTTCTTTGCCTGGTGTGAAGGAGTGCTGGCACCCTGATTCCTGCCACTGGTCTTCCCACTGGAGCAAGGCAGACACTGCTGCTAAGCCTCAGGCAGCTTGAATTAACAAAGTGACTGAGCCAGGGCTTTCCCTGCCAGGATGCTGAGCTGCGTGGTAGTGTGTAGAGGATGGAAGGTGTATCTGGTTTTTGAATGCTAAAGGTTGCTGACATAGCCAGGAGTCGTAATAATCTGCCTCTTGTGTTCTGTTAACAGTGAGTAGAGCTGTGCTGATGCCTTACTTGTCAGGATACTTGGCAAAAGATATTTTGTGAAAGTCTGTACAGGCACTCAAACATTGCAAACTAATTTTCATGAAAAGAAAATTCAAACCTCTTTTTTTAATAGTATCACTTGAATATATATCAATATTACTTCCTGTCCTTTTGGAACTACTTTTCTGACAATGTATGTTATCCTGTGCGACTGAAAAGTACAAGTTGATAAGCTGTATCTTAGTTCAAAAAATGAGGCTGTATCATTTTGCATGGTGCTTGAGGGATATGTCTTTTAAATAGTGCATACAACTTTGACATTAAATAACTTATTTAAGATAAAGCAACTGAACTCTTTCTAATTTGAAGATAAACTGTATGTTCAAGTAGTTGAAAAGATAAAAACAAAGAAAACTGTTTAAATACAGAAGGGTGTTTGTCTGGATGATCTTTCAGATGGATTGAAGAGTCATAAGTGGTTTAAATACAAATTAGAAAGCTACTCATCAGACTGCAGCCTACTCTTGTAGCTGAGCTATTGAACTCATCTGAGTACATCAGAAACTCCTTTTGTACATCCATTCCCCTGCACCTTCTTCTGTTGATGCCAGGAGCACTGCTTTACCCTCTATCTGTAGGAGGCACCACCTGTGACTGCTACTCCTGGCTCCTTTCATATAGCTGATCATGCTTCTTGATTCCTTGCCCTTCAAGTAACACTGTATTCCCTTTTACATGATGGTTACTATGGTCCATGACCTCATTTTCATTTTTCCTATGATTTTTACTTGTCTAGCATATCAATATGTTGATATCCTAAGTAATTGAAATAATACTGAGAACAAGGGCGTTGCTGAATTGAAAGTTTTATGCTAAAGAGTGTTTTGCTCCCATCGGTCGTTTGTTCATCTGTTAATAATCAACTGGTTGGTGTATCACACACCATAGGCTCCATGACTCTTAGATACCTCCAATAGATTTTAGTTTTCACCAGAATTGATGGGTATTCTGATACAGGGAGCTTTCCTAAAAATTTCTAGAATTATTGTTAATTTGTTATTAAATAACAGATGGTGAAATGTTGACAGTTTGGGAGTACAGACCTTTTTTTCTTTTCTTTTTTTTTTTTTCTTTTTTTTTTTTTGTATAGGTCAGTGGCATATTTGGTTTACTTGTAAAATATTTACTGTAATTTAGAGAATATAATTAATTAATTTATTTGTTTGTTTAGGAGCAATGGATGAGCTTCATAGCCTGGACCCAAGAAGACAAGAATTGTTAGAGGCAAGATTTACAGGAGTAGTAAGTGGCAGCACTGGGAGTACTGGAAGTTGCAGTGTTGGAGCTAAAGTAAGTTCTGAGAACAGTTATCCAGATCTACCATTTTTGAAACATTATTTTATATTGTCTCTCTTTTACTTTGCCTGTGCTATTTACTGATAAAGTATTGGAATGGAAGAGAGTCTCAGGAAAATTATTATTAGTCACTTACTTTGATTTGAGATAGATTTCTTTATCCTGAACCATTCACATGTTTAATTGTTCTTAAAAACACCAAAGTGTACTATTATACAAGTTTTTTTGTGGTTTTGTTCTAGTGTTCACATGATTAGTGATGAAAGTTTTTCCCAGTATTTAAAAGAAGCTATTCCTTCTGTAGATAGCCAACTACTTAACTAATGCTTGGATACATGGACCTCTGTTTTCAAAATTAATTGTTTTTTTGTTTGAAGATTGTTTTATCTATATTAGCAAAAACCGATTATTTCAACTTTCTGAGACACCTACATCAATTTTATGTATTTTGATTGTAGAATTTCTGCAGTCTGTCCTCTAGTGTCAAAACCAAGATGCAACACTTCAGGGAAGACCTTATGAACATCAACTACTATGGCTTAATTACCTTCCATATATTGTATATTACCCTTCAGTTAATATATATACCAGATAAGTTTGCTTTTACTACAAATCCCATTTAAGTTTACTTCAGTTTCCAGGACTAATTCATGCAGTATTGTTGCCTAGATAATACTCCATTTTGGTATTGAGTATTTGAAAGTACTTCACCAAATATTGGTGAATATACACTTAAAATTTAGTTATTTTTTAACATCTTTATTGATTTTTAATCTAATGTCACTCATTGCTGAAATATTTGTGAATTCTGTTTCCAAACTGTATGTAATGCTCTTTCATTTTCAAATTTCTGTGCAAGCTTTATTAGCGCTTTCCCTTTAGTGTTTGATATTTTTATTGCCAGTCTATGTTACACAGCTTGATAGCAAAATACTGCTTGATAGCAGTGGTTGATGAAAGAAATCAGATTGAATTGATACAGTGTAACTGCTTTTTTCTCTTCTTAAGTGTGGCTACAAAAGATGTATACTTTACTCTTGTAATTAAAAGAAGATTGAGGGGAAAGTCAGTAATTCTGGTTCATTTTTGTTACTTTCCTGTAACAACTTACTTACTCCCTAATTTATTAACTCATTATAATTGCTCAAGTAATTACTCAAAATTGAGATGACTTTTTGTCCTTTTTAATGATTAGATCTCACTTCTCTTGAGTTCATTTAATTTTTCTTCTATTATTTTCTGATACAGCTTTGTTGGTCCCTTTAGTATTGCCACTCTTTCTTCCTCAGAATCTGCTACTACTGTGTTTAATACATTTTATTTGAAATCAATTATCAAGTTTCTTGGGGTTCTCTTTCTTTAAACTTAACTCCCTGTGAGTTGCTTCTCATCAATCCAATAAAAAAAAATCTCCAAGACTTTTTTGTTGCTTGTTGTTCAACTGATTTCATTTTTACCCAAATTACATTCCACTTTCTGAGGTCGTTCATCCAAATTAGCTAGGGGAAAAAAAAGACGACAACAGAAAAAACCAAAACCCAACAAAAAAACAAAAAATGCCAGCTAATTTCCTTTTTCTCTCTTCTATATGAAACACAAATTTCTTGTACTTGGCACAGTCCTAGAACTATTTGAAAAGATAGTTGAATCTCATCCAATTGTTTTGCAAATGGATAGCTAGATAAAGCTTTTTATTACTGCGAAATGCTTTGATAGTTGCTTGTAAAAGATACTACTATCACTGTAGCTTTTAGATGGATAGAAATCCTCACCTAGCAGATTTTGTTCGTATTAACTTTGACTAGATATACTCTACAAATGATCTGCATTGCATTTTGCAGTATATGTTCCTTTACCTGTTTATGGGAATATGGAGGGGAATACCAATATCAACTGCAGTTTATCCCACCATTAGTGAAGTGGCAATTCTGTCAGTTTTGTTTGTATTTCTTTTATATCTTGATTCTGTATTAATTTATTTTTTTAATCTTGATTTTTATATAGTCTGTAGTCTTGTTGGTGGACATTATGAGAAGCTTATCTGATTTTTATTTAAAAAATGATACAAGGTTTTTGATCTGATGCCCAGAGGTAACTGGGAGAAGGAGATACACTTTGAAGGCAAAAATGAGAACACCTCCTCTTCGCATACATACCTGATTCCACTCATTGAATTCTCATTTTCATAATCTAGCAAGATAGTGCAGGGGCTGCAGGACACAGATGCATGCAGATTATTTTTTTGAAAACACGCTAGGACCTTATTCTTCTAGTAATTAAATTGAGATGGAGTCTTGTTTATTGAGACTATTATTTGGAAGGCCTATCTGCTGAATTGTTCTTCAGCTGTGGAGGAGGTAAAGTCTAGCATCTTCAAGCTTTTTCAGTAATGACTACATGAGTGTAGGTTACTGAGATTATTGTCCTGACTCCGATGATCACTTACTGAAGAATCACAAGGTGCATCTAGGTATTTTTAAACCAGAAACTATTTTGGGGGCAAACTCACATTGAAATTTTGTGGGTTTAATTGCATTTATCTAGAAATCTTAATTCAGATGTGATCTAGTTATTTCAGGAGATGTCACAGATCTGTATTGTAAGCTGATGCAGTGCTGGAATTGAATGCTTTGTAGCAAGTATTTGCCTTAAGTTCTTGGTTTACTTCAGAGTGTTTGTTCTGCCTTTCTATTGGAGAAGAGAATAATTCAGCAGGATAACATTTTTCTTTTAATTAAAACAAAAAATAGAAAAACAAACCTCATGTTAGCACTCACTTCTTGTGTGAATGGAGCAGACTCTTTCAATAAAATGTCCTTGTTGCCATTCTCTATTCAAAAGATCTCTGAAAATCAGCTGTGGAACATTTCTATAGAAATACTGTAATTTAAAACTCTTAGAGTTTCCTTTATTTATTTATTTTTTTTTCTTTTCTCTCCTCTCCAGTAGTCTAAATTTGTTGTTCTGAGGGATGTGATTTGTTGTAAGAATATACAGTAATATTGTCAATAAGTCATTCTTTTCTTTTGTTGAATGAATTTTAAAAACAATTGCGATAGCCTAGTGTCTGACTTAGAAAAAATTAGAGCCTCTTTCCTTTTGAAAATTGTTAAGTCTCTAACACTTTGAGCAATATAGAATGTATAAGCCCATTCTGTGGAATCACTTTATAAGGCTCTTCCTTGGATCTTTTGCTATTCCAAATAAGATTTTGAACGTTCCAAGGCTTTACTTGTCTCAGAAGAAATTAAAATATGGAATTGACTACGCTACATCAAAACACATAACCATCAAATTTCTTATCCCCATTGCAAATCACAGGGACTCCGTACTTCAATGGCATAAAATTTGAGCACTGTTACTAGTTACAACTGTGATAGTAATGCCCTACTATTTATACGAAATACTTAACAACAATGAAGTACTTACTTAACAAATCTGTTTGTAATACATAACTATTGTATTTGTCTTGCTAGGCCTCAACAAATAATGAAAGTTCGAACCACAGTTTTGGAAGCTTGGGATCTTTAAGTGATAAAGAATCAGAGGTAAGTATGCTAGGCAGATTCATTATTGTCTCAAAGCTTTAATGCTAGCAAGTCATAATTTATTTTCTACTCTGCTTTGCTTTATATAGGAGTTTTTAAAGTAAAATACAAAAAAAACTAAATAAGAGAAAGCATACATTACTGTGTCCCATTTTGGGGGGTTTTTTGGTCATGAGACTAGCTTTTATTTACTATTTTTCTTCTGATTCTTCCAGACTATAGGTATTACGTATATAGTCACGCTATGAGGAAAAACAGTTGAAAATGTTTAAACAATTTGCTAACTTTTTTCTAATAAACAGTAGGGCTTTCATCAATACAAAGGTTGACCAATGTTTAACTGTGTCTTTGAAAATATGCCCGTAATATTTGCTGTAGAAGAATGTCATTTTACACTTGGACACATGAGATGCAGAAGCAGGATGGTTTTTCTAAGGCATGTAAATCTGATAGTTTGCTCCACTTCTTCAGTCTCTGCACATGTTTTAACCTCAAGCCATACTTCTGGATGGGGATAATATGTATATTCTACTACTTGGATTCTAAAATAGAAATGCTTCCATTTTTTGAATGATCCCTGCACAGAGCAATTCAGTGTTCCAGGTTTCTTCTGTTTTCTGAAAGTTCAATCTTAATGACACTGAATAATGAAATATGGTTTCTTGATCCATTTTCAGATGTTGGCAGTTGTATTTGATGAAATTAAATTATAATTGTAATGCCAAGTATCTTTAAAGTCTTTAGAGTTCTATTCTATTCTAGAGTTCTAAATATTATCTGGTTTCTTATACGCTGTAATCTTACAGGAAGTACACTTTAAATCATAGTACTAGAAACAAGATCTTTCTCTGTCTTTTTTTCCTTTTTAAATGGTTTGACAATTACATTTTCATAATAGAGAATTCCTGTAATGGAATATAGTATAGAAGTACGAAGACTTATTCATAAGGAAAGCAGCAGCATCACAGAGGGTGGTGGTCAATGGCTCTATGTCCAGGTGGAGGCCGGTAACGAGCGGTGTCCCTCAAGGGTCTGACTTGGGACCGGTGCTCTTTAACATCTTTATTAATGACATCGATGAGGGAATGGAGTGCACTCTCAGCAAGTTTGCTGATGACACCAAGCTGAGTGGTGCAGTCGATACGGCGGAGGGAACAGATGCCATTCAGAGGGACCTTGACAGGCTGGAAAGCTGGGCTCGGGTGAACCTAATGAGGTTCAACACAGCAAAGTGCAAGGTTTTGCACTTCGGCCGGAAGAACCCCAGGCACCTGTACAGGCTGGGAGGAGTTGTCCTTGAGAGCAGCTCGGCAGAGAAAGATCTAGGGGTCCTGATAGATGAGAAACTTAACATGAGCCAGCAGTGCGCTCTGGCAGCCCGGAAAGCAAATGGGATCCTGGGCTCCATCAGGAGAGGGGTGGTCAGCAGGGATAGGGAGGTGATTGTCCCTCTCTACTCTGCTCTTGTGAGGCCCCATCTGGAGTACTGTGTCCAGGTGTGGAGCCCTCAGCACAAAAAAGACATGGAGAATTTGGAAAGGGTCCAGAGGAGGGCCACGAAGATGATCAGGGGGCTGGAGCACCTCCCCTATGAGGACAGGCTGAGGGAGTTGGGTTTGTTCAGCCTGGAGAAGAGAAGGTTGCGGGGTGACCTCATTGCAGCCTTTCAATACCTGAAGGGAACTTACTCCCAGGAGGGGAGTAAACTCTTTGAAAGGGCTGATAATAGCAGGACTAGGGGAAATGGTTTTAAGTTAAAAGAGGGAAGATTTAGGTTGGATGTTAGGGGGAAGTTCTTTACTAGGAGAGTGGTTGGGTCCTGGAATAGGCTGCCCAGGGAGGTTGTGGATGCCCCGTCCTTGGAGGTGTTCAAGACCAGGTTGGACAGGGCTCTGGGCAACCTGATCTAGTAAAGGTGTATGTTTGGTGGCCCTGCTAGGCAGGGGGGTTGGAACTACATGATCCTTGAGGTCCCTTCCAACCCGGGTCATTCTGTGATTCTGTGATTCTGTGATTTGATGTGAGAAAAACTGCTGTATTATAAATAGATATCAAAAGAAAAAAGAAAAGTAGGAATGTAAATCTCAAAATCATTGAAATGAATTTGTAGCAACAATCTCAGTTTCTAAGCACATTGTAGCGGTGCATTAGTCATACTGTTTTTTTCATCGATAAATTACGGGAAAAAAATGCCATTCTCACTTAGTTTTCAAAACAGGGCAAGCTTCTCCCAGAACCATTTTTGTTTTTCTGGTATGTAATTTTTTATTTTATATTTTATTTTTGTTTTCACAGTGCACCTCAGTAAATACAACTGTAAGAATTGTAGTCTTTTTTTTTCTGCCAGATGCATCAAGAAAAGGGCAGCATAATTGAGTAATAGTTTGAAGAGATACTTTACAAAGTAAACTTGGATCTGCAGAATAACTTGACATCAAGCATTGCAAGCAATAAATGTTAACTGGCAATTTAAACTTAATCTCTAGACCTGTGTTTCAGCTTCCTTTTAAGCTTATATGTTGTTACTGTTTTATGAAATGCTTTATTGCTGTGGTGCATAATTTGAGTATGTATTAGCTGCTTGTAGTTAAGCTAAATTGACTACCTCAGACTGTTAATAGGTGCTTCTGATAGGTTTTCAGTATTTTGGCCTTTCTCCACCATCCCTTGTTAAAGTGGATTACTCCTCCTTGTTTTGGTTACAAATATATTCTTTTAATTACAACTAGTATTTTCTATTTTCTGTGGATAATGAATTATTTAAAGGAGAAAAGCTTTGTCTGTGGCTTGATTTGTCCGGTTTGATTAGCTACTTAAATGTTTTGCTCTGCTTGCTTGTAGCTGTTCAGTTGCTTCAGTTCCCATTAATACAAAACCCTCATTATAAATGTAATTTCAGAAGTAACTGAAGGTTTGATCTAATTGGAATTTATAATGCGCTGCTGAGGAAAACAGCGTTGCTGTATTTGTTTGCTGTAGCTGTAAAGCTTTGGAAGGGATAGGATTTAGAGAAAAGCACTTACGCAAAACTATCAACTCATTCATTGTGCAAATGAAAAACATTAACAGCTAAGAAAGCATACTGGAGGTTTAAGTGTTGAGACAAAACAAAATTCATTTTATTACTTTTTTTTCCCTACAAAAATTACTTTGTGAGTTCTATTGTTAACAGTTCTGCAATAATGATAGCAAATGTTTAGCTACACATAAAGTATATAGAAATATTTATCTGAGTATCGTTGAAAGAAGATTAATTAGTTGAGAGTTGGTACTTACAAATGTTTATTTCATTAAAGAGTATGTTAAAATCCAAGAATTAAAACTATGAATATGTGGAGAAGGCTCAGAGGAACCTCATTAAAATGAAAGAGTAGACCAGCATCAAGGCTGTGATGTGCAGAGCTCTGCTGATATGCCAAGCTCTAGGTGACTTTAACGTAGTTTTAAAAGCCAACTTTGGATAACTTCAGAACTGTTTCATCTTGCTTATGAAATAACAGGATTTTAATCTAAATCTTGGCTGTAGGTAAATCCTTCTGAATTGTCTCAAAGCAGCTTCAGTCTTTACTAGCAGGGCACTCCTCAGCCCCGTTAGTCTTCAGCTTCTTTTAATTCCTGTGGTTCCATTCATTAGAAAGGATTTTGGAGAACATTTGCTAGTGTCTGAATATTGTACACTGCCATGTGGATATTGCTCTTAGAAAAGGTGAGTGTCACCCTGTTGGGTAACATCATTAGTTTTTTCAGCTTGGAAAGTTAAATCAGATACTGGAAGAAATCAGAAGAGCTTGATGAAATAGATATTTACTTTCGGATTATTTGAGTTTTAGTTTTAAAACTGTGGAATGCATGAGTCACTGCAGTTGGAAACTAATTTTCTTGGGTGAGAATTTTAAACAGTTAAGCATGAATTGTAGATAAGGTTTGGGGAGTTTTTGGCTTGATGATGTAGGTAAAACTAACTACATTAGAAGGATATTTGCAAAATTAAAAGTTGGTAAATAAGGAATAGGATGAAAGTGATTGGCTAAATAGTTTCAGTTCAGTTATGTGGGGAGCTTAATGTTAACAATTCATGTGACAGCTATTGCCAATGATAAAAACAGTGTATCTAAGCCACATGTTCTGCCTTGTGAATCATGTAGTTTTTAGCTAACCTTGTTTTCAGGAGTCTACGCTGTTCTGTCATCTAGTGTACAGAACTGTAGAATTGTAAAGCACACACATTATAGTTGGAAGAGTTAATTTAAAATAATATTTAATAAATATTTGTAATTTTAACTTCATTTGTAGCCTGTTAGTAAAACAGTTACAGTTGTGACTGTTGTAAACAATATGTAGTATAAATATATGTAATATAAATATGTAGTATAAATTAAAGAAGTTTGAGCTTTCTTGTCCTGGCTTTCCCCTTCTAGACTGATTTTTTGTAGATCACAAGTAACCTCTTTACCAAAATAAATATTCTCAGTTTCGTAAAAAAAAAAAAAAAAAAAAAAAAAAAAAATTACATTTGAAGGTATCCACGTAAAGTTTTTGGAACTGAAATGTATGTAAAATTTTTTCAGCAATCAGAAATTTCTGGTAATTTCTGGTCAGTGATTTCTAATATTTCTGGAAAAAATGTGAATAAGTCTGTACTTTTTCACTTACCACTAATGTTTTTATTTGACTTCATTTGAGATATGGAGAAACTGAGGGTGAAGTGGGTAGATGTTCACATTTTGAGCTTTTAAAAACCTTTTTAAATCAAGAAATCTATAAATTGCATTAGCTTAGAGATGACTTCTATACTTAAAAAATAAGTTAAAAAGTAAGTAACGTTATTGTCATCTTACTGAAGCACTAAAATTCTGTATTTATTCTATGGCAGCATGTAGTAAGCTCAGTCAAAAGTCAGATTATTTCGTTAGTGGTAAAAGACAGTTGTAAAATACCCACATCTATAACCTGAACATTTCTTGAGTGAAATGCAGCCTGGGTCAAATAAATTTGGATGTTCATAAACCCCAGAGCAGATGAAAAGATATAATGGCTTTACAGTTAATATACATAATTGCCTCTTGGACAAATGTTTAAGAATTATTTCTTACTTCCTGCAGTATCTATTCTAGTTCATATTTGTTTGATTGACCAGAGTCTTTATTTACTTCAACTAAGATCTGAAATAACAGCATTCCTGTTGATTTGTGAAGTCATATTTTATGAATGAAAATTCCAGCTTATTTCACAATACTGTAACTGTGATAAAATTAAATAGAGCTGTTGCTGGATCACATTCTTTCTGTTCTTCATAGACTCCAGAGAAGAAACAGTCAGAACCTTCCAGAGGAAGAAAAAGGAAAGCAGACACTCAGAGTGAAAGCAGCCAAGGTGAACTGTAAATGAATTGTATGGTTATTATATACATTTGATTAAATGATGATGCACAAATTTTTGACTGCCAGGCTTAAGAATTCTGTAGTATTGGTTGTTTAAAACAGATCTTGGGTTTGGGATGATAAACATCAAATCTTTTAACTCTACTTCAAATTTATCCATTGGTCAAAGGGATGGGCAATTAAACCTGGGCTGTGTTGGTACTTGACCATAAGAGTTGTGCACTGTTATCTGCATAACTTGCAGCAGCATTGGCATTCCGTGTACTGTTTAAAAACTAGGAGTACTTTTGTGGTTTATATTTATTTTCAGTATGTAAGGGGAAAAGTGGATTACTGGTTATAATATCTGATTGCTTGTTTTACATGTTTATGTAATTGAATTTCATACTTTCTTACTGTGGATACAGCGTAGTGCTCTAGAGCTGTGGGAGACTTGGGATGAGACAGACTTTCAATTGAATGTTTACAAAGCCTTTTTTTATTTTCTTGTTTCTGTCTTTAATGTGACTTTCTGAGGGAGGAAACAGAAATTTCAAGGCAAAAATTCATCAAAAGTTTTGGTGACATATCTTTTAGATTCTTTTTGTTTCCAAGCTAAGAAATGTCCCTTCAGTGGGCTCCATATCCAGAGGTTTTTGTGATACAACATAATATTACTTGAAGTTTCATATGGTCTCGCTAGAATGGGTTTCTTTGTGTTACTTCAGACACCTGGTTTGTTCAGAGAGCTTCAATGAAGTTTCCTATTTCCATTGGTAAATAGGACTGGTAGCTTGTCCTTCCTACTACAAGAAAGAGTTGCAGTTAGA
Organism: Perdix hodgsoniae; assembly: GCA_035772895.1. NCBI lineage: Eukaryota > Metazoa > Chordata > Aves > Galliformes > Phasianidae > Perdix > Perdix hodgsoniae. The sequence goes on along the minus strand of JAPSGF010000048.1, from coordinate 3,826,526 downwards.
GAAAATAAAGATAGTTAAGAACTTTTTGGCATACACAAGCATGATTATAATGTCTAATAATTAATGTTTTACTGTCAGTAGCTGTAAAACTGAATAGTCTGCACTGCAATATTCTGTAGGAACAGGTGTAGAAAACGACCATGTATAGGAGTTGTATAGTTGAAGCACAGCAAATACAGCTATTGGAAAATGAGGAACAAGGGATCCAGCTGTTGTATACATTATACCTAGGATTTTATCTACCAAAACATGCTAAGTCATCCAGAAAGGTTGGACTGAAATATTTTTAGGACATGGAGCTAATTAATTAGAAAGTGGGATCAAATCAGTGTGAATCTACTTCTAATTGACCGTGCCAAAATAAGTTGATGTCAGTCAATCGGTGCAGAGTTACATAACATGATGGGGAATAGAGTTTCTATTTCAAAGAAAAGCCTTTCTAATTTATCTGGATGAAAACTGATTTAGTAAGGTGAGATGTGGAAATCACGCACAAAAAAGACAAATCTAACAGAACCACATGATATGTAAAGACCTGGCTAGAGGGCAGTAGTAGTGATGTACACAAATGGGGTAAGTACTGGAGTAATTATCTGTGTGCTCTTCTAGATCTTTCAGTTATCTAAATATTTCTTCTAAAAGTCTTTGACATACAGAGGACTGCCATATGTCTCTTTTTCTTCATCTTGGGTGTTGGTGACAAAATACTATGCAGCAATCCCAGTATAGAGACATGCTTGACTACAAAGAGTTTTTGAGAGTCAAAGCAATAGGAAAGCTTGAAAGACTGCTGAAAATGGCAGAAAGATCTGTGGTAATAATCTCCTAACTTATTACAAAAGTTTATTCCTGTGAAGAGGTTTTGAAGTTTTGAGCAGTGGTCCATGTTGGTCCAAAAGCTGAATAGAATACCATTGGATAAGGCATTGGTGAGATTTTTGGAACGCTGCGTATGGATTGTCAAAGAAAGGTGAATTCAAGTTGGTGCTCCTGTCTTGTTACTGGTTAAAATAAAATAAATTCTGTTATCTTGTTCTGCTGTATTTATCTCTGTAGTGAATGCTGTGACTTGACATCTGATTATTAATCACACTTGGAGGAATGGAAGTACTCATCATCTTCCACACCCACAGTGTTAACTGGCATTTAGAGAAGTCGTTGTGCTGAACATCTGGGCAGAATAACTCACTTGGAGCATATAATATTAATGGGTTAATTTGGTGCTTCAGATGTGGGTGAATTTGGAGATAACTAAAGGTTTCATCTGTAGGATGAAGAATGTGCTTCCTGTTATCTAGAAGAGGTCTTTCTTACAGCTGAGCGTGTACTAAATCTGATTGAGAAGTATGAGTTGATTTCTGAATGGAAGGAACATGCAGATTTGTTTGTTGTAACCAATCCCTTAATTATCTAACATTGGGAAGTCACGTATTATCACATCAAAGAAAACCAACTAACAAGTGTTAAGATTTCGCAAGAATTATTGTACAGGTAAAAATGCAACACATCGATAAGTGATCTATTTAATCTATTATAATGTATTTGTTTCAGGAAAGAGTATCGGGGGACGTGGCCACAAGATTAGTGACTATTTTGAAGTAAGGTTTTTGTCTTTAAATTTACTTTTTTTTTTTTTTTTTTTTACCAGCAATTCTAGGTGGTACTTATGAACTCCTTAGTTGTCAAATTCTGCAGTGACAGCATAGCCTTGCTTTGTTCTTAGTAGGCTACCCTTCTTACAGTTGTGTATGAAAATACTAATTAGAATAAAGTACAGCCTTTCTTCATATGATATACTTTTTAAAAATTTTCATTGTAAGTTTAGGTGTTAAACCTTTAAGGTAGAGATGCAGTTTCTTGGGGCAGCCTAAACTAAGACACAGAAAAGAGTTTCTTCTGCACTTTTCTCTAGATAACGCAAGGCTTTAGTAATCCAAATAATGCAATCTAGATTACATATTCATTGTACAGATGATTCATTGTACAGATGTCATTCACTGTTTGCATGATATATTTTAATTAAAGAGGTTGAATAATTTGAGGGTCATATCTTCTCTCCAGTACCAAGGTGGCAATGGCTCTAGTCCAGTTCGAGGTGTACCTCCTGCAATCCGATCTCCTCAGAATTCACATTCCGCCCCTTCTTCTGTAAGTATGTGAACTTCGTGACTGCTGGAGATAGTTTCCTTCTCTAAAAGTATCATGGCTTAAAATTATCCGTATACAGATATTTTTTCTACTTTTTCAAAGGAAGGAATGATAGGAAGGAATTCATTTTTAAACATCATGGGGAAAAAAAGGATCGAGTTGAATGTTTAAAACTAAAATTTTCTAGAAGTAAATTCTTAACACTGTTGTGTTGGGTTTTTTTATAAAACAATTTTTGAACACAAAGCAATGTGAAATGACCTATAAACGTTAAAATGTTCTTTTGGTGTTTATTCGTAAGCGTTGCACAAAATAATGGGTGTTACATTACTTTCAGGGAAGGTGAACCCCAGATGCAGGACTTGAAAGCTAAGCTTTTGATAAATCATAAGTTTTTAAATAATAACTTGCCTGTTATTAACTGGTTTTCTTAGTCACAAATTCATTTTTTTCCCCTCGTGCTCATTTTTGTGTTAGGTATACACATGTGATTCTTAATGGCCACAGAGATTCTGCTAATTGCAGAAATGATTTATTTTTTCTGATGGTAGACATTAATTTCACTCTCTGTACTTCCAAACATATTGCTAAGTGTATGGAGAGTAATAAAGATTGTGGAAGTTGACTTGAATATACTGTCTTATAGAATTTTTAAGGTTGGAAAAGAGCTCTAAATCCAACCATCCTGAAGTCCAATCATCAACATACCACCCTCATGCCTGCTATAACACCACCATGTCCGCTAAACCATCATCCTTTGGATGAAGCCCAGTCTGAAGAAGCTTTGTCCCACTTACTGGGACTCCTCTGTCCCAAGTTCACCCAGCTGAGCCCCTTCATTTGCTGTTTGGGTTTTTATTAGGAGAAAATTAAGCCTTTCACAAGTCAGCACTAAAGCTAAGCCCTTTCTGGCCCTCACATAAGGGCTTGAATGAAATTTATGGACTGCAATGCCTAACACACAAATCAGTGTTTCTGGGAAGTTTCAGTAACACGATTTGTGTTCTGATCAGCACTGGCTTCCCCTTTCAAGTTATCCCATGGGAAATAAACTCTCCAAAAATAACTCACATTATTTTTTGAGTTGCAAAATCTTAGAATCAGAAAAATAAGTCTTTATAAGACAGACATTGCCTTGTGTCAGTCTTGTATTGTCTTAAATCTTCCCATCTGTTTCCCAGGAGTGACAATCCTAGTTTTCTTGATAATATATTGCATCCTTTCTAGAATACAAGTGATTTATAACAGCATAACAATAATTCTCAATGCAGTGTACCATATAGTGCCTTGTGTAATAAGGACACCGTATTTCTATGTTCTGTATCATTATCCTGCCAGGAGTTGTAAACAGAGTTATGTTCATAATTGAATATTACAGTTACATCTAAAATTCTTTGTTTTCATGCATTCCAGGTTCGACAGAATAGTCCTTCTCCTACTTCATTAGCTTTTGGGGACCACCCTACCGCGCAACCAAAGCAGTTATCTTTTAAAATTACTCAGGTAAGTGCTTTTCAGCATATAAATTCAAACTATAGGAAAAACTGGTAGTTATGTTATTTCTTGGGTTTTCAACTACTAAATTCTTGAAGGATTTCAGAAGCTTTGCTTTTTAGTCTTCAAAAGAACTTTTGTTTTTAAGTTCAGCAGTTCATAATTGCAGTCTCTTGAATTAGTTTTGTATTTTGCACTCTGCTTCCAATTTTGTGCTTTGTGAGCAGTTAGACAATGTGCTTGGTATGCTTCTGCAAAAGATTTTAACTGTTGTGTGAACTTAGAAGAAGAGACTTCTCTTTTGGATAATACTTGAGATGGCAGCTGCTGTTGTCGTATAACTGCTTAAACAAAACAGAAAAAAAAGTGAGATGATAGTCAAAATGCAGTATAGTTCCTGTCATGACATAAAAAGCCAATAGCACATTTGATCATCTCTGCCATTTCTAATGCAGTTTGTTCTTCTTTTCACAAGTTAATTAGAACAAGACTGACTTGTTCTGGCTGTTGACAGAATACTCAGGATTTAAAGTAGTTGTGTAGGTCACTGAGAAAGAAATGCCTCCTATTTATTTCCATGGAAATTACAAGAGATACAAAGAGAACAATAACAGTACATGGTAGAGTGGATTCTCAGCCACAAAATACTATTTGTTAACATAGTCAGCACTGTTAGCTCTGCATTTTTGTCAACCACGAACAAGAGCCTGTATGTCACACTCATAAAAATCTGCATCATAGTCTAGAACATGACTTGTCTTTCCCATCACTGTCAAAACTAAAGAAATGTACCCGCCACTGCTTCACTGCGCTTGCATCTACTGTTTGGTCTCCATAAACGTTCAGGAAGTGTCAATGAATGTCAACAGGTGTGGTTTTTTTCTGCATGGTGAAATTCAGTCACACATTTTTACTTCATACTCAGTTCCAGTCTTATGCCATTTTGCCAGAATGTCCTTCTGCTGCAGTCTGTCACATGGCAACATGGCACACGGCAACAAAATGTAACAGACTATTGTTGGGAAAGTTCAACCTCTACTGCATACCGCCAACATCTGTCTGATGTCATGGACTAACATAATAAAATAGGAGCGGCCCTCAGTGATAATAAAACTTTTGGAGCAGCCCTTAGTGTTGCCATCTATGTTCTTGCCTTGCTATATATTCTTATTTGTGAACTTGTCCATGAGTGATAAAGTCTTCTCACATTATTAGTGATTTGTTCAGCTGTTCACAGCTCTTCCTAATGAAGGGAAAAAGCAGTTTTGAATATGAAACTTCCATGTCACTACCAAAATACATGAAAGTAATATGTGCTGCTGATACAGGTTGATTTCCCTTTGTAACAAACATGACAAAAATAATGCTGTGATTATTAAAGAAGAGTATTAAATACTTTAAAATGTTCTTTTCAGACTGATCTCACAATGCTGAAATTAGCTGCACTAGAAAGTAATAAAAATCAAGACTTGGAAAAGAAAGAAGGTCGTATAGATGACTTACTCAGGGTAAGTGTAAGATCTGCGATAAAAGTATTAAAAAAAAAAAAAAAAAGCAATGGATTCGCAGCAAATATTTTAAATGCTTGAATAATCAATGTTTTTTCAGTGTTACCCTGGAATTACATAAATGAAAAGTTGAAAAGTGTTTTGTTTTTTTTTCTCCTGAAAATCTGAGAAGCCTATGAAATAAATGTTTAAGGCTTTTTTCTTCTTCATATTACAACTTGTTAATAAATAAATACGTATTTCTATACTTCTTGGGTTTCCAAAAATGCTGATGCTGTTTTTCAAACTGTTGGTTAATTCCTTATATTGATATAATTTCACACAATGGATTTTTGTTTTAATTGTGAAACTGTAATGGGCAATAACTACTTTTAATAAGAATCTACCCTGTGCTATGCTGTTTGTTTTTTTTTAAATACTTCTTTTCAGATAAAGGAGTCTTAGTGCTTGTAACCCTGAATGTAGTGTTAGAAAGGTGATATTTTGGAATGTGAAATAAACTGCACACTAAAGAAACAAAAAGTTTCTTCATTTCTCCATTCACAACTCATAGTCTGTTACATGTTTTTGTATGTGTGCAAGTATATATCCATGATACCATGCATATAATATTCTGCTCACAGGCTTTGTGGGTACTGGTTCAACTCATGTCCAACAGCATGAGGTAGAAAGCTAACCTTTAAAAAAAAAAAAATCAATTGAGCAGAATAATGTGTTTTTTTAAGTTGATAAAGATAACTGCAACATAGGAAACTTGGTATACTTTCTACTCAGATAATTGAAATTTTTCACAATGAAAGTCCATAATGTAAAAGTTCCGTTTCATATGAAAAGCATTAGAATTTTGCATTATTTTGGCAATCAAACACAAAGGATCCAGAGCTAAATTAACATCAGTTAATTTAATCAGAGGACTGGAAAAAATTATCAATACAGTGTTTTTATATATAGAAAATATACAAGCTTAGTACTGTCTAATACAGAATGCAACTTTGTAAAGGAAGTAATGTTCTTGAATGAATTTTATTTCAAGTATATTCCTGTTTTTAAAGCAGAGAAACATCTTTTACATATCCATCCTAACCTGTAGGGATGATATAAACATTTTCTTACTATATGTGTGTTTTTATGTATGTTCCGTGCTTCAGCTGTGTGAAAGATGCACGTGTTGAAGGTAGATAACTTTATTTTCATTGGCATCTGATTAAAAAAAAAAAGTTTCAATATTTCTTCTAATATTTCTTGTATTTATTAGGCTAACTGTGATCTTAGAAGACAAATAGATGAACAACAAAAGCTACTTGAAAAATATAAGGAACGGTTAAACAAATGTATTTCAATGAGCAAGAAGCTTCTCATTGAAAAGGTAAGTTTACTTCTAAAATGTTTGTGATAAAAACTCTGGAGTGCTATAGAACTCGATTATAGTTCCTTCATTTTAGGTTTTACTTCGCAATTAGTCTCTACTGAAACTTTGTATTAATGATTTCTATCTGGAAGTAAATATTCTCTTATAATCCTGAATAGCAAAATACTGAGCCTTTTCCAGATCATGAAAAATTTGCCTTTTTGATTTTATTTCTTTTTCCTGTCATGATTAATTCAGATATAACATGGCATAAAATATAAGGATTTAGGATGTTACCAGTTCTGTGGATAACATTTAAGTTTCTAAGTGGATGAAAAAAAATATCTGAACTTAATGCATTGTGTAAAGGAGCCAGATAATAATCTCTGTTATCTCTGAGACACTTAATTGTCTGAGGTAATTTTTGATGTAGAATGATAAAATGCTATGCTAGTCCAGAATTAATGATAACAAGAACATGAAGGTGACCATTTGACTTCATAGTTCTTCAAAAGAAATACCTGTTTCAAATTTAATGTCAATTATTTTGAAGCTTGCAGCATTCTTCTGTAAAAGACAAGGATACCTTGTTTCCCTTCCTCTTCATTAAAATAGCCTTGTTAGAAGAATAACAAATGAAAAATGAACAGAAAATCACCTCATTACAAATGAGAGTATAAAACAGTTTAAGGTAAAACGTCACATCTGTTCCTTAACACTGTATGCTGCTGTCAGATACAAGGGTGCGGGCTGATCTGAGATTAGGGGGAATTCACTCTAAGTTAGTTCAGTCCTTTTAAACTTCCAGCATGAGGGGAATACAAGGAAAATATGCCTCAGGTTTGTTCAGTATGATGCTAGGTGAACAGCTTCAGACTGAGTATATCATGTAGGAATTTTTTCTTCAAAGGCTTCATCTTTAGTCTGGAAGTCTGTTAGCAGAACGATCCTCATTTCCATCAGCTTCTCACTCTGTGGTTTTGGGCCACTGGCCAAAGGAGGAGCCAGCATTTGTAACAATTAGAGAAGTTTCTGTCCATCAGTAGTGTTCACAGTTCTCTTTCTTTCTGTGCTGAAGCAGACTTAGTCATCAGTCATGTCCCACAGGTGGTTCTGGTATCAGCAAGGTTCAGAGAGAGCATCTGCTTGTATTACTACGAGTTAATATCTATTGGACTTATGTCTGTGTGCAGTCCCCTCCCACCTAGAGGTTCCTGAACCTGGTCACTTTGGCTCAAGTGGTAACGGTATCCAGGTTAGCTGGAGCTGATGCACTCCTAGTATCTAAGAAGATCTGTTTATTAAAATAGATGTGTACAAACATAATTTTCATAATACACTTACAATGCTGATAGTTTATCGATTCTGCTGTATTTACAAATGTTCTTTTAATTATGAACGTAAATGAACTTTATGGGGAAACTGAGTCAAACTCATCAGCTGCACTGATTCTGACAGGCGCAGATATTTGAGTTCTGCAGAAGTTAGAATAGAAGGAGTAAGGTAATAAAAGGGTTTTTTGGTTTTTTTTTTAATTTTAGTACTAACACTTTAGTATTACTAAATATGAATGTATTTTGTTTTCTTAGAGCACACAAGAAAAGCTGGCAAGCAGAGAGAAGAGCATGCAAGACAGATTACGCCTGGGGCATTTTACAACAGTTCGTCATGGTGCTTCATTTACTGAGCAGTGGACAGATGGCTTTGCATTTCAGAATCTTGTAAAGTTAGTCAATGCGGTGTTCTTAAATTCTCACTTAGTTCCCTCTAGTGGATTTTTTTTTATTTCCGAGATTCTAAGTTTGGAGCAGCTTTTCATACATTATATGTTGCTTTGCCTTTTGAATACTGAGAGTGCAACAAAAGCCTCCCTTAATCAGCTGAGGGAACACTGAGGCTGGATGTCCTTGAAAAATGATTTGGTTCTACTTGATTTCAACCATCCTTACGGACATATATGAATATACTAAATGAGTAGCTTTTGATTATTCAGCTCAGCTTGTAGAAAGAGCTGTGAAATTATATCAGTGATATTTTCAAGCAGCTAACCAAGTATCAATGTTGATCACTGGGACAGATGAATTCTGTGACACTCACACTGGTCATGTCACATAGGTGCTCTCTGCACATTCATGTTTGTAGCAGCTTTTTCAGGCATCCAGCTCCTTGTTACCATGAAAGATAAGAGACAAATCTGGCACCCTCAGATAGTGTAGCCCGAAGGGATGAGAGAAAGTGGCCAGCTGGAAAAGAGCTGCTGCTGCAACAGGTATTTCAGCACTCGGCAGAAATGGGGCCAACAGAGAGCAGTTTGGGAGACAGTCGGGGATGGTGGTAAAGTAATTATGCAGTGCATCTTTAAGATGTACTTTTTTAATAAGTCTGAATCAGTCTGTGGCTTTATATATGTAATTTACCAAGACATTGGTTTTTGAAGAGGTTTGTGTTGTCTTAACATTTTTTTGTGATTGCCTAGAATGTTAAGGTTGTCTAAAAAAAATCTATGTATGTGGTTTGTAATTGTGCCCCACAACCAAACCGATAATTTACTTGAGAGTGGTCAGATCAAATTCAGCATTTAGCCTATGAAAATCAGATGTTCCTTTATTGCTTTTGTTACATTTTTTTTGATGGTATAAAACAACATATCCATCAGCTAAAATATGTATTATTTTTTTCAGTGCAGAAATAATGTGCAACACTTTGGGAAAGGGTGCAAAAAAAGAAAAAGAAAACACAAAAGGAAATAGTTCAAAAACTTTGGAAAATTTTTCAACCTCGTGAAGAATCATATTGTTATTTTTCATAAGAAACATTTTTATATGTACAGTAAATTTAAGAAAATCTAAACTTAATGCTTCACCGGCTTAAAAGATAGTTATTTTAAAATGCAAAAGAATGAAACTTTAATGACACTTTTTTGGGGGTTTACAGGCAGCAAGAATGGGTGAATCAACAAAGGGAAGACATTGAAAGGCAAAGAAAGCTCCTGGCCAAGCGAAAGCCACCAACTACAAATAATTCTCAGGCACCATCTGCCAATTCTGAACCCAAGCAGAGGAAAAATAAAGCTGTGAATGGGGCAGAAAACGATCCCTTTGTTAGACCCAATTTGCCACAGCTGTAAGTTTAACATTTCAATCAGTCTTTTACATAAATTCTCTGATATTGTCTATGTGAGTTCCATTCAAATAACAGCATAAAAAGACATTCAGTATATTCAGTAGCTATGTTCTCACTGAGGACTTGCTGATGTTAAGGAAATTTGCACCACTGCCTATGAAGATACTGTACAGTTGCCCAGGTTATTTTTGGTAGAGTCACCAGAGAAAGGTCTGTACTGTGTTTATGCAGTGTTCCTTCTGTTTTCATAATGTAGAAGAGTTCTTATTCTGATTTCTTATTCTTTCAGTGTTACTGATTTCTGTTGAACTGTTACTCATCTTCTTTGGCTTGGGAACCTCTTCTTTAGTTAATTTTTTTTTTTTAAACAGTTCTTATCTGGCAAGAAGAGTGTTATTATTTGGTGACATATATTTAAAAAAAAAAGAAATGGAAAAAATTTTTCCTTTTCCAAATGCAGATCTCGAGAGCAACTGTTAGGAGTTACTGATCCCTTTTCACATATTGACACTGGAAATTTTTCATAGTTTACACATAGAATTAAGGGCTATCAAAGAATTCTCAGTTTTTCAAGTGGCAGTATTCTCTTGTGGACAGAAATCCAGGGCACAGACAAATGTATTCTTGACATTTAATTGACATTTTAATGCATATGCTTGCATGTGGTAGTTACTGCCCTTGCTATTGGGAGGCTGTAGCTGGTGGTCTGTCTGTTCCTCATTTAAATGAAAAGTAAGTAAGTAGGTTTAGAAAGACTAGCAAGTTGATCCTCTTTCTTTGCAGAAGTAGGCTGAGTTTGTTGCACACTGTCACATGTCACCTCTCACTTGTGTAGGTAGTTTATACCCTGGGGGAAGGGAACTTCTAAATTTCTATAGTTACATATACAAAATCATTTGTTTAGGGCATCAGTTTCAAGAGAGGTATGTATGTTTTACATAGTGTGTCATTCTTAAAGACTGCATTGTGAAATTGTTTGGCTGTGACACAAGTATCATAAAAATAGTAAGGCTGACAGTGTAAGCAAGTCTTGATTAGTGTTACTTGTGTCCTCGGCAGAGCTCAAGAATGATCACTCCGATTGATTTTTTGCAACACCTAGTGCCTATGCTGCTTCTCTGAGAGCCTATGCTACTCTCTGAGGGTATAATTAATACTTCTGAATAGCAGTAGATTACTGTCATGTTAAAAATGCCTTTTTGTTCCATTGTAGTAAATGTTAATAACATTTAAGAAATGAAAAAAATCTGAAAAGTTACAAAACTTTTAATTCACCAGCATGTTATGTTTGCAAATGTATAACCACCTTTTATAGTCTCCACTTTTAATGGGAATGTCTGTATTCTGTAGTAAAAGAAGACAAAGCCTTTTTTTCAGTTGATAATAAGAATTAATAGAATAGGCATCCAACAATATTTTCAGAGCGTTTGAGTCCATATGACTCTAGCCAATTCTTAGCCTGTAATCAGTAATCAGGAAGAGAGGTATCTTTCTTTTGAATGCTTACCATGTCAGTGAGAGAGGTCAGTATTTCTGTAGTTGGTGGGCCAGTTAATGCTCCAGACCGTACTTGGGACATATTTCCTGCTATAGAAGCTGCCATTAAGTTTCCACATTAACAGCAAAAGTTCATATAGTATTTTTGGCTTTTCGGGAGCTGAATATTTTTAGAATTTCAGATATGCAAGGCAATTTTATTTTAGAATCCGTCCATAAATAATGGCTTTTTTTTTTCTTTTGTATTAACTGTGAAATAGAAATAAACATAAATAATGAAATTGTGGCAGTAGGAAGTTTGTATTTCTGGTTTATTTTCTTTCTTCAGGGAATTCTGTGCTGCTTTTTGTGCTTCTCATTGGTATAGATATATTTTTAAATGGATTTTGACAACCCAGCAAATACTGCTTGCTGTTCATTAGTATACCTGAGTGGTGCATTTGATCCTTTCTTCCTTCATGTTAAACTTCCATAATTGTGCTGTTAATTTCACAGGTGATTAAAATTTACGCTTTGGGAAAAAAAAAAAAAAATACAGAAGGTAGGGTCTAGTTAGTAAGTAGACCAAGGCAAATTACCAAAAAAAAAAAAAAAAATCATTTTTTTCATTCTATTCAGCTTAACCCATGTGTTAAATGACACAGGAAAATGCCTGCTGTAACAGAATTGTCAAGAGAACAGTCAGCATTGCCCTTTTGTGTCTAATAAACTGTTACCAAATTGAAACTACTTTTGCTTAATTTGATCATATTATCATCTAGATGTAAGATTTCTTGTTTTTATGACAAGCTTATTAATGTTGTTTCAAACCTCTGAGAAGGTTTCTAGTATGTCCTGAGATTACAGAATCATTAAGCTGTGTCATGCTCTTAAGCCTTTACTTGAAGGGTATTAAAAACGTTTACATTTAGGATTTGTTACGATGTTACACAGTAGTGCTGTGAGTTGATTCCTCTTTGCATCTCAGTGCTGTTTTGTGTACCTTGCTGAAACAATTACTAATTGTGCTCTTCCTTTTTTGTTTGTCATCTGCATGTGATCCCCTCCTATTACATTGTGCTTATCACTGTTCCTGAGTTACGTCAAAAGTAATGATCTTAATTAGTACAGTCAAATGGAAGATGTTCTGTTTATATTAGGCAGGGAAAATGCAGAGCTGCTGAGATTAATGAACTATAACAGTAATAAATCAGCACAACATACATGCAAGTGATTAGACAAATCTTTTTTAAGGAAACCAACAACTTTCTACTGCTTATTAGCAACAAGTGTCCCTACATTGCTAACATTATTTGCTTTAGAAGTTATCTGTAGTTCAGCTATTGACAAGAGAAAATGATCTATAGCTTTGTGTAACAAGCAGTGTTATTGAAGCTATTTCTGAAAACAGTGGTTAACTGTTTTGAAATCAATTTAAGGTGTTGCCCAAGGCATTCTTTAGTAAGAGCGTTGCTTTGGTTTAGCAGGACATGTTCTCTAATATCAGTTTAAAAGCGAAGTCTTGGCACTGAAGTTATCAATACAGAAGTTGCTATCTGTCATTGCTCAGTGAGTGAAAGTTGATTTTGGGTGTTTAGGCTCATTCTGCATGTGTTTTTAAACACTGTCCTGATTTTCCAGCATGCATTCAGGTTTGTTTTTTTTTTTTGTCCCTAACCAAAAATAAAAGTAGTTTCCATTTTGAGAGATCCCTTTTTACTGAGTGAAATAATTTTATTAATCTTAAGTGAAAGTAGTGTATTGAAATGTATTTGAAGAAGAAGCATTTATTTAAAATAGAGTTAACTTTCATAGCCCTGGGAAAATGTGTTTCAAAAGTTCATTCCGGATTCTTGGTGACTTTAGAGAGCTTTGGAAGTGTTTCGATTTTTTTAAACAGACTATTATTTCTGGAGGCAAAACTTGATGTAATTTGGGTGGTATAGTCCTTCCCATCCACCTTCAGGTGTATTGGTTGTATTTAACACCCAGTCGATGATTTCTCTGCTTTCCCAGTTACTCCATAAGAGTTTGTATGCATTCTCATCCCTGTACATAATTTGAAATAGGAGAGCATAAAGAGCTGGCAGAGTTTGTTAATGTAGCTGAACAAATGCATCGTTTAGAGAGAGCATTCTGTTCTGCATGGAACAAACAAAAATATTTTCAGAAACTTTTTCAGATTGAAGTGCCAACAATGTGTCTGGCTTTACAGAATGAGTGACAACAGCTCTTTTCCTGAGGCTGTCTCTTTTTGAGGCAGACATGGAAACAATGGAAGAAATGGGACATGGTGAAAAGACCTCAGGGAAATCTTGAATTGGTCAGCATTTGCTGCCCATCTTTGTAGAAATTCTAGGAACTTGAATAAGTTTGAACCCCCCCTCCAAAAAAGCACTTCACAAATTGTACCCAAGTGCTTCCATTGGATGTGACAATTGCTGTTCTGGGGCATGGCAGCGTTCTGCTGTATGTATGTATCCATGATGATTTTTCATCCGGGAATCAGTGGGAAAAGGGATTGTTGTTCATGTGCTGGGTTTAATTGTCATGACAACCAAGGCGCCAGTGGCCATTTGGACTTTTTTTTGTCTTGTCAGTGACCACTAGTAGGTATGTTGTTATCACAGGTGAAGGTTTTGTTCTAACTTGTGAGGAAGAAGTGCAGAGGTTGGTAAGGTTACCTATGCATACTGTGTCAAAGCCTTAGAAACTCAGCTATAAACATTGTTAAACTATTGGAAGGTGCTGTGTTTTTTTTTGTTGTTTTTCTAATAAAATAAATATTCAAATGCTTAAATTGTGATACCAAACTTTTCAGGCTAGGAAGGCTGTCTGCTTTCTTATAGTGACAAATAAATGTCGCGGATGTCTAAATATGCATATGTAGACTATATGCAGTGGTTTTTTTGAATTTCAGGAATTTACTGCATGTGTATGATGTTAATTTGGCTGCACTGCTAAAACACAGCGTTTATTGCATGGTAGTTTAGAGTGGAAGAGGTCATGGTCAGGACCCAAACGTTACCAGGTTCATTCACGCAGCCTACCCCCAGCTACTCTCTTTCCCCAGCACTCCTTCCATCAAGCTCAAATTTCCAACTGCAGTGCCCTTACTTGATGATGGCAGACTGTCACCAACCCCTGTCCCTCCCATGTGCTCCTCCGTCTTTCTTCCTCCACATCTGATGAGACCTGCCTTGGTCTTGGGTGACAGAGGAGCAGCCTCTTCTGCAGGAAGTAGTGGTGTCTTGTAGGTGACTTCTGCTGTCAGATGTGGACGTCCAGTGATGACCATAGGTGGAAGGTGGTGGAAGCACTCTCTAGGCTTGGATGTTTTTGGCTTTTGCAGTGGGGTGGTGGCCTGTAGCTGGAAAACAGGCAGCATGCGCATCATCCTTCTTTTGCTATTTGTTGTATACTGTTTCAAGAGCACTAATATAAGGTGTATTAATAGATCAAAAAAAAAAAAAAAAAAGAAACAGCGCTTCATCTCTGTGCTTTTTAAACAAGTATATGTTTCATTTTTCAAAACTAAGTCAACAAAATCCAAAGCAACTATGTCTGCTTACAGTTCAGAATTTTACATGCTTTCTTCTGAAGCATAGTGGTCAGTAACTACAGTTTTAAATTGTTGTTAATTGCACTGTGTCTCTAATAGAATTAGATTTGCAAGGAAATAGAAAAATGAAAATAGTGATTTATTGGGATATAATGTAGACATATGGAAAGAGTGACTTCAAATCTTAATGTTTTCAATATGACCTCGAACTTGTGCTTTGCACTGAAAAGAGCTATTTAAGTAGTTCTTGGAAGGCAATACTTATTAGAGCCAGCTAAGCGCTTTATTGTAACTGCGTAGATAGCTGAGATTTAATTAAAATTAAAAAAAGACCATGTCTACTATTACTACATTGTGGTCTTAATATCATGTATTATGTTAGATTTTCAGAGCATCTTTGGTTTTGGGGCTTCTAGTGTTCAAAGAAAATTCTGGCATATCTTATGTTACAAACTTTATATTTTCAGCGTGTTTTACTTGTGATTCAGCTTTTCTAATCCGCCTAAAATACTTCTTGAAAATTTCACATAATCTGCATTTCTGGAAATAGTTACACAAACCTGCAATTTATACTGGAGACAAGAACCTGGAAGGAAATAATACTTAACCTTATTCACGTTAGTTTCCTTTGCATTTTTTTTTGGAGAGCTTAATCCATGTTAGAGCAGTTAGCTGTTCAAGGAATACTGAAAAAAGCATCAGAGATGCTGCTGTGAGTTGTTGAACTTGGCCTTAGTGCTGTCTTTGATGTATCTTTAACTAGAGCAGGAATTAGAGCACTGTTTTAGGTTTCTTCCTGTTGTTTGGGAAATGCAATGCTAGTGTTCTTAGCCAATTGAGCTATCCCATTTCACATTTGCTGTAATGCCTCTCCTTCCTTCCCAGAGGAGATTCTGTCAGGAAAAAAATGTAAAAGTTCAGTGCCAAAATGTGTCTCTAAGGGAACCTTCTCTTTCTTGAAGAGAGGTGAATTTCCTCACTTTTTGCCTTTAGAATGTTTGTGCATTTCTGATGGCTGCTATTCATTACAGTAGGGAAAAAAAATATAGGGTAAATTTGTGTAACGCTTCTTTAAAAAAAAAAAAAAGAAAAAGAAAAAAAAAAAAGAAAAGATTGCTTCCTTCTAAAATTGACAGGGACGTGGTTGTGAGCGTTGCTTGTTTGTTTTTCACTTGACTTGGAGTGTTTTCTGTACATTGTATTACTTACCTTCCCAGGACTATTCATGATTGAACTCAGTAAATTATGGACTTCTTAAAAATATGTCTTGTTCTTAGCTTTGGATAATGCAAATAACAGATCTAAGCAAGACAGTAAAATGTGTAAGCCATCCAGCATTAGTTTTTTGATCACTTCAGTGTGTTTTTAGTGGTTTTTGTGGAGGCCATATCTTTTTTCCCCGTTCATCATATGCATACAGTTTCTCCTCTGGAAAGCACGTTTTTCCTCTGAATTTGCAAAAGTGAAGATTCGTAGAGTTCAGAAAGACACCTTTGGTATTGTGATTTTAAATAATTAACTTAAAATAATATGTGTGTTGAAGCATTTAAATAGGAGTATTAAATAAGTTTTTTGTTTTTTTTTTTTTAACAGTTTGACTCTAGCAGAGTATCACGAACAGGAAGAAATTTTCAAACTTCGATTAGGACATCTCAAGAAGGTATGTGTACCTGTAGTTCTAACATTTTTGGACTGTGCCCCTAACAGTCAAAACTAGTACTGACAGAAGAAGGAGGAGGTTTACTTACCATAGACCTTGAGAGTAGAAGGGAGCAGTTAAGAATCCTTGTAACAGTGAGGTAAACACAACTACCAGTCTTGCTTTAGAGCTGAGAACATGGAGTCAAATTTGAGCGACTTCTTACATTGATATTGGATCTTTAAAAAGGTCTGGTATGGGACATTGCAGTTCTTAATGAACATATGTTTTGGTAATCTGCCATATCCATTTTAGTTGTATGCTATCTATAGCAAGAGAGGAAAAATTATTTCCTAGCTCTCTCGTCTCTTAAATTATGTGTGCTTTATTCCAGTTTTTGACTTTTGAAAAAATCTAGCAGTGCTTCTTTCTCAGAGGGCCTAGATGGCTTCAAGAACACTGGTGCTGTTTTTTGGAGAGTATGCCTAGAAAACACTTGAACCTACAGTAGGAAATCTGAATAGCAATTTGCTGGCTCTGTGAGATAGATTCTGCCTACTTCATTTGTGCTTCGTTGCGGTAGAAATAGCAACAGCTTCATTTAAAGTTGTGTTATGAAATTCTGTAGGTTGCATTATTATTATTATTATTTTTAATATCTACTGGAAATTGTGAGTGATATATGAAGGAAGCTGTTACCTAGATTTGGTTTAGACCTTGAGCATCATTGCTAAGGTTCTCTGTGCAAAAACAAACCTGACTAAATGTCAGAGGAGAAAACAATGCTATTTCTTGGCAAATCATGTTTGAATAAATATAAAAGTAATAATAAGTATATATTCTTGCATTCTAATTCCCATATGTGATACAGATTTTGTTGTTAACTAAGAAAAATAATTTTGCTACCTTTTACATTACTGTATTTCTTTTGTAGTGCGTCATTGCTGATTACATTTATTATTCTTTCATATTCTACATATGCTATTTTGCTGTCTGTTCCTTTTTGCTGTCCAGATGCTTTCCTGGTGTTCTTCTTTTTTTGATGCCCTGTACATTCAGCCACCACCAGTTCTCTTCTTCCTTCTGCTCCCCAGGAAATTCTTTTTCAGCTAGCTGCTTTAGTCCTGGAGAGAGCCTCTTGTTTTCTCAATTCCTTTTATACAGCAGTGACCTGAGGCAGCTAAGCTGGTTCATTCTTGCTTAAAGGTATTCACAATCTGAATGTCCTAAATAACAGCTGGAAACAATGCAACCAGCCAGTTCTCTTTGGACTAACACTGACCTATGAACCACATTTTGAGAACAACTGAATTGCATAATATATGAATAAAAAAGTCCAAAAGAGGTATAACTGATGTGTTGGTTTTTTTGTCAGCCTTTAGGAAGAACGTAGATGACTGTGTGTGTGTAAGTGCGTGGCCTTTTTGAGGAAGAAAGAACAACTAGAATTCTTCTTTAAGGACCTGTGGGTTATGAGGAACTGCATATAATTTCAGAATATTTAATGGAGATCTACAAGTATTAATCTAAATATGAAAAAATGTCAAATTTTTTAAACAGGATAATTTGGTCTGGCTTTGTAAACTTATTTGATAGGTTTCTAGATTATATAAATACAGGTGTTGTTTCAGAATGGGGTTTTATGATGTACAGTGTTCAGAAACAATGATTTTAAAACATTTTTCTTTCCCCCATGATGATGTCAACCTCCCCCCCTTGTACCATGACTTGTTGCCTTTACCAGCACCATTAGATTGTGCAGTTACGGTATAAATTGGATCAGAAAACTGATCTTTTATCAAAAAACGAATACACGTAAGTTGGCAAGGCTTGCTTTTTTTTTTTTTTTTTTTTTTTTTTTTTCCTTTTAAAGAAAAGGTTGATCAGTTTTCAAGTCTGGTTCACCATGTAGCTGTACAAACAGCTTGTGCCAAAATAACAAGATGTGGGGCACTGCTGGGGGGGGGGGAAACACACACAAAAACAAAAAATCACGTATCAGATGCCAGGCTTTCTTTCTCCTTTTCAGCTAGAGTAATTTTGTAATAATTAGATTTCTTCTATGGACTAATTTTGGCTTCTTTCAAAGTTTCAAGTTTTAGAGGTGCTTACTCTGAAATAGATGCAGCTCTTTTGACAGAGTCTTTCAATGAACGTACCACATGGATAGATGTGCTGGTTTCCATAAATTAAGTTTTGTGCTTTCTTTTCCTTTTTTTGTTGAGATTCTGAATAGTTAACTATTTAAATGTTTTCTTACATGCAGCATGAAGATGACATAGTTCTAAGTGACAAGATTAGTTAGAGAATATCCTCATAGCTAACGTAGCATTTTTGAAACTGCATTTGAGGTTTTAGGTAATACATATTTTGCATTTGTAAGTTTGGTAAGATAGAAATGGATAAATCTTTTGAAATTAGCTTTGTTTTGGTGTTTTCTATCAGCATTTTAAGAGCACTTTTGCTGTAACGATTTCTTCTGTTATATTTTTTGTTTACCCTTCAACCTCTAAATATTTCAGATATCTTTTCCTAATCTGCCAGTTCATACAAAATCTGTAACTATATTTCCATTTTTTTCTTCATTGTACATCAATTTAGCCTGCTTCCCAGATAATTTCTCTCCTTGGCTGAGGTACAAAACCCAGCTGCGTCTCATTTTGAATAGCATCCCACAGTGCAGAACAGTACTGTGAACATCCCATTACCTGGGGATTCATGAACAGGAAGTTCCTTGAAAATATTTTTTGCCATGTCTCTCTGAGTTTTTCAGTCTTTAGAAGAAAAGCAGTACTTTCTTCTAGTTCAGTGTGGTTTTGTAATGTGATGTTCCTCCATCACCACTAGTATTGATGCAGGGGTAAAAATATCCTTTTCAAGTGAGGAGTAAATGAGCTTTTA
Organism: Perdix hodgsoniae; assembly: GCA_035772895.1. Classification (NCBI taxonomy): domain Eukaryota; kingdom Metazoa; phylum Chordata; class Aves; order Galliformes; family Phasianidae; genus Perdix; species Perdix hodgsoniae. The sequence continues at coordinate 3,807,327 of JAPSGF010000048.1, read as the reverse complement.
TACTTGATTCTTTTCATTTGCAGGAGGAAGCTGAAATACAAGCAGAACTTGAACGTTTGGAAAGAGTTAGGAATCTTCACATCAGAGAACTGAAAAGAATTAATAATGAAGATAATTCACAGTAAGATTTACTGTCTTGATTTTGCATGTCTAATTTAAAAATACTGCTCTAAAATCAAATTTTGTTTATAGGATATAAGCAGGTTCATGATTTTTTTTCTTTGGTTCCTTGTTTGTGTACATTTTAAAAAACAGCATATTAAAGCTTTACCAAACAAGCAGTAATTTCTTTTAAAGCTTAATAGTTTACTGAATATGCAGGAGATAATACACGTACACAGATTATAACGCAGGAATGCTAAAATTTGCAATATCACCTCACTAGGAAAAAATATCTTGGAACTAGGAAAAAAATCTTGGAATCATAAGCTGACAGTGATGCAAGAAAATGGTGGGGAGGTTTGATGCATGACGAAATATTTCATAAAGCGGTTAAGTCAGTCAGTTTTATTGCACTGTAATTTACATTAGAGGTGCCTGACAGGAGAAAGGCAAACATAGAATCTTCTGTGTTATGTTAAATATACTCTGTACTTCAGCTCACGTGCAGTATATCCTAATGTTAAACTGGCATTTAAGGTTTACTTTAACTATGTAGATTCCAAAGTAGTAATTATGTAATAAAGTTAGTATATTTTCCATGGTGGGGAATACAAACTCTAACACATAGTGTTTCATCAATGCTTTAAGGTGGCAATGTGGTTTCCAATAAATTTGTTCTGCCTATCTGCAGCTATTTCCTTATGCTCTTGCCCTTTTTCTTTTCACATGCCAGGAACTGCATTTCTCTAGTGAACAGCTGCTGAAAGTTGATTCAAGTTAAATTTCCAGCTCACGTGGTTTCTTTTTCTGGATTAATTTTAACTCCAGCTCAGTCTTCTGGTCTAGTTCTTCCTCAGACTAGCCCTAAACCCTTCTTTAAAGTTTGCCATGGGGTATAGTTAGCAACTGGTCTTAGATTCATGAGTGTAAGCATCTCATCATCATATCAAAGATGTGTGGAGTATTCACTATCCTCCCCGCAATCTCCTCTCCTTGATAGGCAGACAAATATAAGAAGTAACATCTTACACAGCAAATATTAATTAGGTGCGTCTCTGAGCTTAGACTTTTTCATGTAACTTCAGAATACTGTTTAATTATTTCTTTTTTTTTTAAAGACCATTCTGCATTTCAGAAATCATGAACAAACTTGCTAATTTTCTTGTTGGTACCAATTTTAGTAATAATTTATCTATGGTTCTAAAGTGATACAGTAGCACCAGATGAGGTCACCTATCACTCTGAGTGAGAAGAGTTGCAAATTTTTGTATTGTGTGTGTCATTTACTATCTGTTTGCCTAAATATTTACCCAAGTTTTCTTTCTCTGAAGAACTTTTCTAGAAACCTGTATTTCAAAAAGTGTAAACTGAAATCCAGTTTCTTGTTGGAAGGACAATCAGATCACCGTCTTGGTTTAACAGGCGTTTGGCAGCTGATAAGAAGCATATTTCCATCTATTCCATCCATTTCCAAAGCCTGAAAGGGCTACAGTAGCTATTATGTTTCACTGAACCCTTTGTACTCTTTTCCTTCACTGTTGCTAACATGAGCAGTCAGACACTGGCTACTGGTTTGATTGAAAGATATGTTTTGTCTTCTGCGTATTTCAGGAGAGTGTGATGTTTATCCTGCAACATTTTGCATTTGGAAAGAGTTTTTCCTCCTTACTTTCATGAGAGTGTGAGCAGATACCTAGTCATTTGACATGCTTTCCCCATGTTACTGTTTGTTATTTTATAACTCAGTCTTACATAAAAGTCATTTTGTTGAAAGATGAGTATATAGAACAGGTCTGCTCAAGTTTTGTGTGAAATTGGAACTGTATGTTCCTCGTCAGTTCCAGAAAGGAGAAACTGACTTCTTGCAAATTGGGATCAGTGAGCAGAGCACTGCTGTATCTCATTTCATAAGCCTTTTATGCAAAGGAAGGGTTTGGGATTTTGGCAGGATACCTTCTGTAGGATGTAGGGAAGAGGACCACAGCCCTCTAGTGATACAGACTGCGAAGCAGTATTCGCCAACATTTAGAGTGTTAGCATTGCGTGTTTCCTGGGCATGTTTATTAGTAAGGGTAAAGTGAACAGAGTGGAGAGATGAAAAATGTGCTGGAATTCTGTTCTTATTTCTGATTGTTTGGATAGTATAGAAGCAGAGATCATGCTGTGGAGTAGATGCAGGTCCTACTGATTCTACTGTTGATGATATTGATGATGATTACTGTTGTTAATAGTGACAAAGTGAACAAAGTGAACTTCAAAACAAAGTGACACAATAACACAGAATAGTATTTTCCCTATTGACTCATCGTGAGCGTAGTGTTTATAGAGAGTGAGTTAAGTTGTTTTTTTTGTTATCCTCACAAAGAGAAAAATGGCAAAAAGTTTGCCGGAATGAGGGGATTTGACAGTAAAGTTGTGATAGGAGTTTTATGCTAAATAATCAAAATTTACTATTGTATAACTGTGCCATAAAGTTGCACATGGTTAAATGTTCTTCAGTATATTATATGTCACTAGTAGAAAGAAAAGTTGTGTTTAAGGAGTAATATCCAGGTATTTACATTTCAGGCTGTTTTTTTTGTACCTTAAACAGAAGTGAATTAAATCTTTTTTTTTTTTTTTCTTTCAAGGTTTAAAGATCACCCCACGTTGAATGAACGGTATTTGTTACTCCATTTACTTGGCCGAGGTGGCTTCAGTGAGGTGTACAAGGTAGAGTGTGTTGAGTTTACTAAATCTAGTGTTTGAAGCATGTACTCTTGTACATTTGAATTCTGGGACTGGAGTGAAAATAGGGATCTGAAATAAGCAAGAGGATTTTAATGTGTATACTTGCTAAACAGTGATTGAGTGAAACCTCCTTGATTAATCTGTGGAAGAGAGGTAGCATTACAGTAGGCATGTGAATTACATGCCAGTTTTGTTTCTTTCTGTTGGGTGTTATTTTTATCATCATCTTCGGCTATAACTTTGCTATATTTGTGGGTTTCCTTTTTAGGCTTTTGATCTTTATGAACAAAGATATGCTGCTGTGAAGATTCACCAGCTTAACAAAAGCTGGAGGGATGAAAAGAAAGAAAACTACCACAAGTAAATATTAATGACTTATGCTTCATACGTTAAATTGAATAGCATTTTATCGATTGTGGAAGATTAATGTATCGATCTTCTTCTAGACATGCCTGCAGAGAGTATAGAATACACAAAGAACTGGATCACCCCCGGATAGTTAAATTATATGACTACTTCTCCTTGGATACAGATACGTAAGTACATGAGAATATATGTTTTCTAGAATGTGACAAGGGCTTTAGTGTTGTATGTTGGATAAGCAGAAATGAAGAATATTTGACTTTCAGCCTTAGTAATTACAGTTTCATTAGGAACTTTTTTTTTTTTGAAAAAAAGAAGGAGGAAAAAATGGACAGCGACAGCAGAAAAACCCCAACCACTAGTTGCAGAAGTTTGTTGCAGATATATAGGAGATCTTCTATAAAGTGTTGAAAACACTGTTTTGTAACACCCCTTCTGTGTGCATAAGTTTTCTTTTTAGGTGTGTTGTTTGTGTTCTGGTTGATGTCAGGTTTCATAGTCTAATCATTATGCGACATGTTTTATTAACAATTTCATTCATGTAATTTAATATTCAGGCTGCTGTTGTTAAAGTTACTGGTATTAAATGATACTGTCATAACTTTGATCTTGCAGTTGGATATGTCATTTAATTTTGTCTGTAAATTCTGCCATAGGTTTTGCACGGTGTTAGAATACTGTGAAGGCAATGACTTGGATTTCTATCTCAAGCAACATAAATTGATGTCAGAGAAGGAAGCTAGGTCCATTGTTATGCAAATAGTAAATGCACTACGGTATCTCAATGAGATCAAGCCCCCTATTATACACTATGATCTTAAACCAGGTAAATGAGAAATGACAAAATTGAAAATGTCATCGCGTTTTTACCCTCCTTTTTTTGTGTAATTCATGCCTCAAAATACCAAAATTATCTTTGGCTTGTCAGGTTTATTTTAATCTGAGAGGTGGATACTTTTCTTTCTAGTTTAACTGTTAAAATAATGTCTTTTCTTTATAAAAATACTTGTCACAACTTTTTTCCTTTGTGTTATTTAGATTTCTATTTGTAAGAAAGTGTCGTAGAACCTGTAGATAGAGACATTAATATTTAGTAGTGTAAGTATGTAAGATCAGTATGTGACTCGATCCTATCTGATCATTATAGAATATTGATTTGTAAATAATTTTTCCCTTACCTATTTCTTAGCCTATAAAGGGTTGAAATAATCACTTCCTACATCTAAGGATAAGTGTTTACAACCAGGACGTTGCAGAAATATTTTCTAATTCTGGATCTTTTTTTTCCCTATGCGTCTTTGCATGTTTGTAGTCTTTTTTTTTTTTTAACTACCTCTTTATCTGAAATAGTTTAGCTTTTCTCAGGAAGCCAGTGTAAACACTGTTGTTACTTGGATCTCTTCTTTAAATTCTGGTCAAATTTTCTAGTAATAGTAATGAAGATTGTCTCAAATGACGTATTCTATCTTTTATGTTTTTTGTGTATTTTAATCCCCTAAACTTCCAAGTCTAGCATTTGTTGTGTATCTATTAGTGCCAGGCTGTTTGCTTGCTGAATTCTTCATATAGATTTCTGTTAAAGAATAACAGATTTCATATTATGATGTTGTACAGAATGTAGTCTTAGTCTCATTAGTTTTTGTTCTATTTTTAGATGAAACTCATGAAATGATTTTTTTAAATCAAATTATTGCACACCTTTAATATGTGAAGCGAGATTTTTTTTTTAACTGCGGCATGTCTTGGCACTATTTCCCAGCATGTGCAGAATCTGAAATGTGTAGTTTAGAATTTTTTCTGTACAGAAAAATACAAAACTTCATTATGACTAGTATACTGTTTTATATTGCTGTCCAGTCAGCTCCAAGTTGAGCAAGCCATCTGAGATTATAATAGTGATAACTAGAGAGTTCCTGAGATAGCACTAAAATGTTGTAGTCCAGTTGCTCTAGACTTGAGGTCATAAAGATGATATCAAGATGTCATTAACCCCTTATTAAGTTGAATGTTCCTAAGAATTGTGGCTGGTTTTGAAAACGAAGCATTCTGGTGGCATTTTTTTTTTTTAAGTTAAAAATGTATTTTTTTTCCCCTCTGTTTAGGTAATATTCTTCTTGTAGATGGAACAGCATGTGGAGAAATAAAAATTACTGATTTTGGCTTGTCCAAAATAATGGATGATGATAGCTATGGTGTGGATGGAATGGATTTAACTTCACAGGGAGCAGGAACTTACTGGTAATTCCTGGTTTGATTTTATTGTTTAGGTTATTTTTGAGGCTTCAGAAATGCTTTCATAAAGCTAATTCCTAGACATAGCTAGGATTAAAAATACTAACATGAATAACAAACATAGATTTTTGTGCACTACTGTGGATCTTGATATTCATGAATATTCCAGAATAGTGCCATAGCTGAAGTAAGTTATGATATTTGATATTTTGATGATAAGTGATATTTGTATATTTGTATATTTAAAATGTGGAGCAAATCTCTGTGATTTATAAACATTGTTTCCCAGAAGAAGCAGGTGTTTAATCTTTGGCTGCAGGTGGTTAAAGATGTTTGACAGAGCTGTGATGATTAAGTGTGGGTGCTTAGGCCTTGGAAATCTTAGAGCAGGGATTACCAGAAGGTAATGTCCTTAGGATAAAAGAGTACTTACTCTACCATCCTAAAGGTTAATGACAGCTGAGCAGCTGTAACTTGTTTTCTGTGTTTATCCACATACTTGTCCAAAGACCTGAAATTTTAGATCTGCCTACAGAGCAAGAAATAAATAAATAAATAAATAAATAAATTATTGCTAATAGAAAAGCTGTTTGTAGAATTTGTTCTTTAAAAATGCAAGCTGACACAATAGATATTTGAGCCTGTGTGCACAGTACCTTTGTCAGGGTGAGTGGAATAGAAAGCCTATATTGTCTAGATGATTATTTGTGAATTCATCTGTTTTTCTCCTCATTCTGTCTGTAGCAGTATAGGTTTCATCTTTTGGTTCTTCACTTTAAACAGAGAAGCCAGTGTCCTTTCTATTTCTTCTTAAACTTTCTGTATTTGGAAGTTGCATTTAACAGATTTTGTCTTTTCCTTGAAAACTTTTAGGATGCACATCCTGTGAAAAGACAGTCATCCAAGTTGAAGCATTTTAGAAATGTTAGACTGCTTTCTGTAATGCTCCAATTTAAACATGAGTTTAAATATTTAATTATAGGAACACTATTCAAAAAGTTTTGGCCTTTGGCTTTCATCTAAAGCATCACATGCACTAGTGGTGTCGTGAACTGAGAGATCTAAAATTGTCTGTGACCTTTACACAATGATGATAAATGTCTGTGTTTCTAATTTTTGCTTTCTCTGAGGGAAAGTTTTGAGTTAGTTTGAGATGGGGATAAGTCTGTGTAAGGCAAATTACATGAACTCAGCAATGTAGTAGTGGGAGAGATTTCTTCAGTCACTGGGTCGAGTTACCTGTCCTTCTGAGCGTTCAGGTCATGTAATCTGTTCTGTAAACTTAGAGCCATTTGTATTAAATTCAGTGCTTTGTCCCCAGTCATCTCTGATTTGAAGTTTATTCCATAACCTTGGTTCTATGATCATTAGAAACTTAATCCTCTAATTTATAGAACTGTTTGCTGGTAGCTAGTTTGTACTTGTTTGTTCCTGCACCAACACTGGCCTCCTTTGAATTAGGTTGTCTCCCTTCCTGATATTTGCTCCCTTGTGTTTTTAAAGCTTTTGGCTTCTCCCTGAATTGTGGCTTTCAATTCTTCTCATCATCTCGGTAGTTTTTTTTGTGCAGTTGCATTAGTTTGAGTACATCTTTCTTGCATGTTGTAATCAGAATTGTGCACAAGTATTCTAGAATAATTTTTTTTTGGTATGAAATCTCATAGTTGTGTTGCATTCTTATTTCATTTTTTTACTTATTTCCATTTTCACAGGCATTTCTATAAATTATTTTTAAAGCCTTACATGCTGTTGATGAAAGAATGTGTGATATGTCATGGCTCTGAAGGATTTTTACCCCCTTTTTTAGATTTTTATTGCAGTCAATAATAATTAACTACCTTCATAGTGATGTTTTTGGTTTTACTTTTTTCGAAGGAGATTGCATTGCATAAATTCCTCTGTAACTCAGATGCCATAAGAACTTAATCAGCTTTCAGTTTTTCAAGTATGGCTTCCATGGAAATTATAGGCATAGAAATATGATCACATTTACCTACCTTATAACTCTCTTATTAATGTCAGCATTCTTATTGAAAACTTTAAAATCATACATATGTTACATTTGTTTCCTAATGAGACCTAGGTTTAAATTGTCCTGCATGGCTTTCATCTTTCCACGTTGAAACAGAGACAGAAGGTGTATATTTACCCTAATAGGATCCCAGTGCTTGAATAATTAGTGATTATTAGTGGTTTAAGTAAAGAATAGGTTCCTTATTTGACTGCTTGACTATACAAAAAATTGTATTGTCAGTTTTGATCAGTGTTGTTAAGTGTTGGAATAAGGATCGTAAGATAACTGCACAGTTGTTCAAATATCAACTTGCACAATTTTTTTTGCATACCATTTTATTGATCTTTGAACAAGTTCTAGTGATTCATACATTTGCTTGCTGACACTGAGGCACGTGTTTTCTTTTTCAGGTACTTGCCTCCAGAGTGTTTTGTAGTTGGCAAAGAGCCACCAAAGATTTCCAACAAGGTTGATGTATGGTCAGTTGGAGTAATCTTTTTCCAGTGTCTTTATGGTAGAAAGGTAAGGAAAATATTGTTTACCTATTTTAAATTGTTAGTGTAAGTGCTTGCCTGTTTACAGTAAAATGTGGACAATAGTTGTAAATATGTGAATCTATATGGAAATGATTTGTGTTAGTTTTTGTTAGTGTGCGCTGATACTGTGAGAAATGTAAGAGGCTTTGACTAAAACGTTTTCTTAATTGAAAGAGTTGTTAGAAACATATATTAATACTGTAATCAACTTACTTTTGCATGAGTATTTATGAAATCAAAATGGTTGGATAACTGTCATGAAGAAAATCCTGTGCTTATTTTTCAGCCATTTGGCCACAATCAATCGCAGCAAGATATCTTACAAGAAAATACAATATTAAAAGCCACAGAAGTCCAGTTCCCTGTTAAGCCTGTTGTTAGCAATGAAGCCAAGGTAATGTTTTATATGAGCTCAGAGAAGTGGTTAAAACCCGTTTCATTTATTTTTAAGGATTCAGCTATAAAATTGCTGTTAAGAATGCTGTTGTATATAGTAGCTTAATATGTAGGAAAACATATTGAAGAAACTAATATTTTAATGTCTTTCTTTCAACAAATTTATTTTGGGACTTCTTAAAGTCATGTTTTTGAAAGCAAGACCATATAATCTAGAAATCTGCAAGCAACTGTAAACTAGACTCCCTCAAAATTCACATGCTTTCCTTTTTTTGTGGAGGACCTTAACTGTCTCAATAAAATTTCTCATAAAATACTTCTACAAACAGTGGAAGCTTTCTCTGAAAATAGTATATGTTTATTCTCTCCAGCCTTATTGGCTTTAAGGACTGTTTGACCACTGAATACCTGGAGAGTGTTCCTGCCAACCCATTCCATCTTTCCCTTCAGAGGTCATACTGTGCTTGCATTAATTTGTCTGTGAGCTTAGAAGCACAAATTCTTAAGATTAATATTTGTTGATGCTGATTCAGGAAAGAAGACAGCTAAAATAGTTGATCAGATATAAAGGTATGGATTGCAGTGCTTTTGGGTTTTGATAATTTTATTTTGAAACTTATAGTATCAAACACATATGCACAGACTAGCGATAAAAAGAACAGATTAAACTGATTTTCTGTTTCTGTGTTTTTTTGTTTTGTTTTTGCTGATGTGAGCATCTATGACAAATCCAGTTCTGTGAATTTGGAAGAAAATATTCCAAGTTACTCGTTTGTAAAACTAAAAGGCTGCTAAAAGTTTAAGGATGTTAAGACAATTGAGCTTCTCATGATAAAAATGAAAGGCAGCGCAGTTTTAGAGGGTGTAGCTTCCCAAGAAAACAATTGTGTCAGGGACATAAGCAGTAGTGGTGTGTTTGTGTTGGCTATATTTTCTAGAACTAGTTTTAGTGGATGAGCTGCAGTTAGAATTATGACTATTTGATTTGGTTGAATATTATAGTTTGTCCTGTTATTTTGGAGGAGGTGGTGGTGCTGGTTGGTTTTGTTGTTGTGGATTGGTTTCATTTGAGGGAGGTTCATCTCAGTTTGGAAAAATCATCTCCTTTGAGTCAGTTGACAAATATGCATCGTAGAACTCATAGCTGGTAATGTTATGTGGTAGCAGTTTATATTTCTGTCTTTTAACTCTGCATTTCTTTGTGATAAGTAGTGTTTTTCTGAAGGGCATCAGAAGAGAGCAAATAATTCACTGTGGTTCTGATGTAGTTAGTTACTTACTTTATATTCTCTGTTCCTTGTTCTGTGTGAAAAAGCAGAAAGATTATTAACAATGTCACAATAGCTGTAAAAGAGAGGGAGAAATTATTCTCTGGTGGAAGCACTATAAAACAATTTCAGACTAACTTGTAAATTTGGACAGTTTATGATTATTGTGTAGATTTATAAGCCTTGTAGTTGGAAAAGAACAGCAATAAACTGAAATTTTGATTTGGAAAACATGGGGATGAAATAAATAAGGAACCTGAAATGACACTGTTAGTTTCCACACTGTAATTGTCCTTTGGTCCTTGCTACTTTTTCCTAATTTGTGCAGTGTCCCGTGCATTATGGTAATATTTGCACTGCCACAGAACCTCAAAGTATTATACAAACACGTTAGAAACAATCTGTTACTCTGAGAACCTTGTGAACTACACTTAGAGGCTCATTTTATAGGGATTCATTATGAAGAGTTCAATTAAATCCCCAAATATTCAAGAACATGTGAATTCATGTTAGGATGTGCATGTTTTTATTTTGTGACTAGTTGCTGCTAGATACATGTATATTAGAAGGAAATTTTAACAGGATTCTTTAGGACTTACATCGCAGATTAAAAAATGGAAGTGAAAGGAAAATTTAATTGGAGTGAAGGACAAACAATTGAAGAGATTTATCAAGAAAAGATTTGTAATTCTTTTAAATTCTAGATTAAGTAATGATGTGCTAATGAGTTCTGTAGCAGTAATAAGGATTTTCTGTCATTAAATGCTGAAGCCCATGTTCCCAGGAGACTGAGTGTTCTGTATATATTAGACATGAGGCTTAACAGAAACTTGCATCGTGCAGCAATTGACAAATATCATGTGGACCTTGATGAAGGACAGTACAGTGTCTCAAAAGCAGCTCTGGAGATAAACAGAGATTTTTTCCCTGTGTTTTAAGATATTTTAAATCAGTTGGAACTAACTCCTTTCTGAAAGAAAAGTTCCAGCTAGGTGGGATCTGTTGGTTAGTGCCTGTTGAAAGTGGCTACTGTCCCTACATCTTCTGCTGTTTGTGTAGTGCACTGCTGGGTGGTTTTAGAAGCTCTACGGAGGTCCTTTCTACTTTCTCAGACATTTGCTTTTCACTTTTACTGTGCTGTTAGGGGATAACACAAGCAGAATTCTCCCTGTGTGAAATGCTAATGTTTTGCTTATAGATATAGTTCGTACATCTTTTTGTCTGAAGTATGTGTTTGAAGTGTGATTACTTTAAGCCAATTAGGCTTGCTGATTTATTTTTTTTCTGCTACAATTACTCTGTTTTTCATTGGAATCTGTAGTAGAATGTTAGGCTGTCTTTGAATGGAATTATATAAGAACAAGAGTTTGTTTAGAACCTGGTTTATCTGGGAGGACATGCTTATTGATTGTAAGCAGATGGAATTATTTGGAATGGTATTGTAACTTTTTGCATTCCTCTTCTAGGCCTTTATCAGACGCTGCTTAGCATACCGAAAAGAGGATAGATTTGATGTCCATCAGCTGGCTAATGATCCTTACCTTCTCCCCCATATGAGGAGATCAAATTCTTCAGGAAACTTACATATGACTGGGCTAGCAGCATCCCCTACGCCACCTACTTCAAGCATTATTTCATACTGAAATTTCTCCAACTGAGGAATGGCATGATATCTTGGTGTAGTTTCCAGATGCAGACTTGAGCTTGAGAACATTTGGGTGTTTTTACGCAGGACAAGTTTGATAACTGTGTTTTCAGGCTGAAGTCCTCCTACATAGTGTTGTTTGTATGATTGGAATGGGTCATGGACTATGAATAAATATACCCTTCAGAGAACAACCTTTAAATGTTGAAGGATGACATTGCCTGTTGCACACTGACAGGTATACTGTGTTTAAGACTGAAGAAAAGGTTTTTAGTTTTTTCTGGGGAACATTGTAAATAATCTTTTTAATACTTAAAGTACATTTGGTTGATACTGGAAAGTTCTAACATGAAGGGTAGTTTTTCATTATTTAAAATTTTTTTAAAAGGTAGTAAGCAAATTTGAGAACAAGAAAAATTCCATGTCTGGTTAATGAACTAAATGAATTGCCGTGTTTCCAAGACATTGATCTTCTGAAACCAAAGTAAGAAATGCAAGACAGTCAAAGTTGTGTTCTACATCAGATTCCTCAATGAAATTACAGTATTTTATTTGGCACTCAGGCTTGTACCTCCAACCATGTGATGTTCTTTCACAGAATTTAGGTTCATAGGGAATTCCTGGTACTTACTTCTCAAATAGGTTGCTAATTTTGAAATAAGCTTAGTTTTCTAAATATACTGTACTTGCTGTGGTATTGAAACTTGTGAAAATTTCCAGGCCTCTGATAAAAGCAAACAGTATGAAACCAAATGTGAACAGGTCATGTATAATATTCTATGCAGGAATAATGATAAATTCCCTTCTAGCTCTATTGTAAATTGTTGTACAGATGTCACATTTTCAGTTAAATTCAGCAACTTATTCCTGTACAAATGTTTAAAGTATGGCTTTTTCTAATTGGATATTGTATTTTTTTTAAGTCTCCCTCAAGGCGCTTTTAATTGCTGCTAAACAATGTTGCTTTTACTTCAGCAAAAGAATCAGATGACCTCCTTAAGGTGCAAGTAAACTGTACGTTATAGAGAGACTGAGTAGGAAACTCATTAACAATCAAGGCATGTAAAACCGAGCTGTGTTGGCTGTATGCAGTACAGTTCCGTAAGTCAATTTATTGCACTCTCAACCTGTAGAGTGCATCAGTACTAGATGTAGAAGTTGCTCATGGTTATTCTCTATTTCTGGAAGTTTCTATCTACAAGGAAATGTTTCTTGTGGCTTGTACAGGTATTTTAAAATGTGAAACATTTTCTAATTGCCTTGTATGGTAGAAACTTATTTTTCAAAACAGCGTATCTCTCTCCAGTTCACTATTCTTTTTACTGTCCCATTCTGGATGCTGAATACTATCTGTAATTTTGTCCATGTTTCAGAAAAAGGAGGCTGTTATTACCACAGGTTTTCATTTAGTATTGTACAGTTAAACTGTTGCTCTTGTTTCTGATGTTGCAAGCCATTTTGTTTTCATTGTATATAAAGAAACATTAACTGTCTCTTTAAGATGCTGCTGAAATTGTAGAGAATGTAGCCAAAACAGTAATAAACAATGACAGTTGAAATTTCAAGGTTTTCATTCTGTGTTTTTGCATTTTAACAAAGGACAAATCTGCTTTCCTTATTGCTGAGCTACATTCACCTATTAAAACAAGTTGACTTTGATGGCGAACGGAAGTAATAATTTATTCAAGCAATGTTAGGGCTGAAAGGGGAGACTTCCTTGAAATTTGAAGCATCTGTCATAATGAAATAACCATTATTTCAATGAGTAGGCCTCACAGAAACAGTTCCAATTATTTCAGTAGGTTTCTCTAGAATTTGTTAGCCATAAAAATAGACTGATATTTTCTGCCTTTATGTTATGTCAGAGTACTGGGACTGCATCCTTTTCACCGTCTGCCAGTGTGAAACCAAGGTGTGGTGTTCAAGGATTTTGCCGTGGCTGCATGCTAACATTAGATTTCATTATATCCTATTCTGTGTCTTGGAAGTTGTAGACTGTTTTGCCTAAGGAAAAGAGGTAAGATGGTGTTAACTATTTTCGTGTATCTGGAATGTGTTGTGGTAGCCTCTAGTACATTGAAGCTTAGCAATAAGTTAGAAAACTGTTGAAGTAACCAAAAACTGTAGAGCTACCTAAAGAGAAGGGGAGTTATGCATCGTACTGATTACATGCACATTTGTTTTTCTTCTTGTTAGAATTGGAATATGGTGGTTGTGGCTGAATACATGACAGTTACTCCACCTTGACAGATGCTTGCTTCTGAAATCTAAACACTTGTTTTTAATGCATTTTCATATAAATGCACATGAAAAATCACTGTGTCATCTTTCAAATTGAAGTTGCAAGCACAACTTCAAGCACAACCCTGTGTACTGGAGGTAAGCATCTTATGGCTGTCAGTAAAAATTTTGTATCCCCATGTGGATTCATTCTGTGTTCACAGCACGTCCAAGTTGGTGTCTGATGGCTGATCCTCAGCAATTTGTGCTTGGGATAGAAGTACCCTTGAGACTGAATCCAGAAGCCTGAATTACTGCGACTTGTCGAGAAATGCTGATCACTTCTAGGTAATTCATGCATCCTTTGCTTAGACTGTATTTCATGCACATTTTACTAGATTCATCACACATCATTCATCGCTTTATTCCCCAAGTTTTTCCGCTGATTTAGTAGCAGGTAGACTAAAGAAATGAAGTTAAACTTCATCAATTCTTAATGAACCTTACAAGTGAAAGTCTTACTTTACACACATAAATACTTTTAAATTTCTATGTGTCCTGAGAGATGCTAGAATTCTACATTACTGTGTGGTATAAACACCTATGTGTGTGTTATAGAAGAAACTGCAAGATGAATTCTTCATTTTTACTGTGGTTATAGTGTCATTGCAGCCACAATTAACAGTGGTTGTCTTGTTTCTTTAAAACAGCTGTGTTTTAGCACTGTTTCATGTGTTTGTGCTGAAGTTGTTAAATCTGTGGAGCGGTTTTCACCTTTAACTTGGTTTGTGCTGATTGATAGATGGGGATTTCGGAGGGACTAGTTACTGCTAATTTTCTGAAAAGTGCTTTGAGCTCTGGCAAGAAGATGGGAAGGGCATTGTGTTGCTGGCCAGCTGCCCAAGTGCTGTTGACCGCACACACCGCAGCTATGAGCAAACTGCTGCATAATTAGAGAAGCTTTCAAAAGCCCACAAAGCCGCCAGCCCTCTTGGTATGCAAGTCACGGGTGTGCGAGGCACAGCACCGCTGTCTGCACCCCTCAGCTTGCTGGGATGCTGGGTGTCACTGGGACTCTGCACGGGAGCTGGGGACCTAGCCAGGTGACTGGATAGGGTGTGTGAAAACTGTGGAAGGCAAAATATGCCTTAAGTCTTAAGGCATCCAGGAATTCCTGCTTCTGCTATTCTGTCTTTCTGATCATGGAGAAGCACAGACCCAAGGCAGGTTTGTAACCAGCCCACAATGATGGCTTCTGAGCTTAAATCTCATTTCTCCCCTCTGCCAAAAAACACAAGCTGGCAAGCATGGCATGAATCGCTGTTGTTCTGTGAGCTGTTAGCTCCTTGGGCAGGGTGGTGAGGGCAGACCTGTGTGTGACCTCAGGCTGTGTGGTCACCAGGAAGGCAGCAGCTCTGGGATGGTGTCTCTGGGACATTTCAAAGATGCTCCTGGAACCTGCGGTGCTACTCCAAAAGCAGGAGATTCCAGTGGGAAGGTGGTGGGGAGGCCTGGGTGAGTGTTGGGGCAAAGGCAGACTCAAATTTGAGGGCGATGGCAAGCAGGGTTCCAGATTCCAGTGCCTGAAACACTTCAAATGGAGTGACTGGTTTCACAAACCAGTGGTGTCTTGTGGCACAGTGCTGCAGTCCCACTTTCTATGTGCCTGCAAGACTGCCGTGTCTGCTGGGTTGTAAATAGCCCTCCTGAGGGCTGAGTTGGCAGTGCTGTATTGGTAGGGAAGGCAGGACTGCAGGCAGCCCACAGGCATTGCCTACTGACCAGCCAAGTTGTATTGCCTCCCTGTGACCACAGTCCGATGGAGGGGGCCCAACTCTGCAGCCTGGCTGGGTGCACCAGAAGTCTTCTTTTTGTATTTGGTCTGTTACTTCCTGTCCTGTGTGCTGTGCTGGGAGGATCAGTTCCCTACCATCCCACTGGTGTGTATGCAGCTGAGCAGGTTTCTCTCTCTTAATTTCCTTTCATCCCGGTTTGTATGTGAGGCTGCAAAGTCAGCATTAGTTTGTTACTAAATTTGTCTCAGCATAAGCCAGCCAGTGATGTGAGGTGCCACTGGAAGCTGCACATGCCTTGTTTGCTGCTATTGTACTGGAAGTGATTTTTGGTTGGTGCTGGGCAATGAGTGCGCACACAGGGCAAGGTTGGGCTCCTTGGTGGGGCAGAGCTGCCACCATGATGGTGCAGAGTGGGGGGGGTGACTGCAGGCCTGGCCACATGCCACAGGTTGGGCACGCCTGGCTCACAGGGTTCAAAGAAATAAAATATCCTCCCAGGGCTGCCACACCTCTGCCTCATCTGCTCTCAGGCTGAGAGTGACAGGCACAGGGCCTGCCAAGTGGCTGCACGTGTGGGGCTGGCTTAGTGGGCAGGTGTGGCATCCTCTAGGATGCGGTTCTCCTAGGTTAGGTTGTACCCCTAAGCATCTACATGAGAAGTTACTGGTCAGCTTTGAATTTGCATAATGGAAAACTTTCTCACTGACAAAAATAACCTAACTCATGCAGAAATGGTTCTTTTCAGGCTTACAGCTGTGACTCAGCAGCAGCTGGCAGAGCTCTCTTCACTGATCTGAGCACTGGAATGCCTTCCCTGTGTGCCTTTCTATTGAAAAGCCAGGGAAGTCACACATTAATTGGCAAACTACACCTGAGCACTTGTCTGTAATGAATTTAGAGCATATTATTCCATTTCTTCAATGGCGATTCACATTCATTGATGTGATATCATTAAATCCTCATGTTGCTTGTAGGGTTATGTGAGCCTATACCAAATGCTGAGGTTGATTTCATAGATCGCCTTCTTTGAGCTGTCACAAGTCGGGACAGTTTTTTTACTGAGCCTAAGATAGTTCTATTATTCAGCCTTTATGACTGAGTCTAAAGACGTTCTGATCTAACAGATTAGTATATCATGAAGGTTATTGTCACATCATGCAATTAGCAGAACCCAACTACAGAAAATAGAGGAGTTATTCCTCTTTCATCCTTTATTTTCTGTCCCAATTCTTGTACTTTTAGTGAAATTCATCCTTTTTACATTGTTTTAATGTTTTCACTTACAGGCAAAATAAACACACGTGTATATGATTAGCAAGTTAAACAAAACCTGTTCTTAATGGTGAAAACTGATGAAAGTTGTTATCTCCTTAGCTCAGAGGCCACTGTGAGGCATCAGGGCCTCCTTCCCTCTGCCAGGCAGAGGATTTACATGTCATCAACACTGCTGTTGTGAGACACTGGCACGCTATATCAGTATTTAATAGAATTAGACTGAACATGGCTATCTATTGATTCAACAGGTATTAAGAGTACACTGTTTTTCTCTGCAGCTCATGTGAAGCAGGGAGGAATGTCTGGAGCAGAAGGTGGAGAAGAATGTACTGGCTTATGTAATCCCTCTTACTGGAGCAGCAGTTTGTAAGTAAGGATTGGGACTTTGGGATGGATGCGTGGCTGCTGTGGGGGCTTTGCAGCAGCGTTTAAAAGCAGATTATACTTAGCTGCAACCATTCTGAAGTTTATCTCCTCAGTTTTGGTGTTAAGTGGTAGCCTATTATTTAAAAAAAAATGGGAATTTGGGAATTCAGGTGTGCAGTTACCATAATGATGACTCTATAAAACTCATTGATGAGTGCCAAATAATTTCAAGGAAGATTCAAAGAATATATTTGCAATTGAAAATGGCTGGAAATGTTGTACCTCAGCACTCCTCTTGGTTCTCACCACCAACTACTGTTCCTGTCCTTCAAAATGATGCAGTCACAGCTTAGAGGCCTTTGGAAGTATCACTTTTATCATCTTTGTGTCGCACGTCCCCATATGGCGGTCACTGCTTGTGGTTTCCCACATAGTATTTGTGGGATATTGTGGATGTAAAGGTTTACTAGCGACAGAAGATGATGGTTGTAAATTAACTTCTAATAAGGTGAAAGACATAGTGATTGTTTGTACTGCATATGATGTGCTATTAATCTTAATAGCATGTTGGTTGTGTTTTAGGGCAATGAAATACCCTTTCACCCTTATGAAATAGGTTGAATTTTTGACCCAAGACAAATGCTTAATGATGTGAAAATTATCTGAGCGCTACACCAAAGTCAATTCCATGAGGATCTGATGGCATGGCAGAAGCATCTATGTCTTTAGAATTAAGAGTACCATTTGGCCCTCATTTGTGCACCCACAACGAAAACATTGTTGTACAGCTACCAGTCCAAGTGGCAAAGGGTGTAGGGGCTGTGACGTCCACCGTCTTTTTGTGCCCTGTGGTAAGGTTACCTCAGCTGGAGCTGTATGGGTGCGTGTGCTGGTGGGCACGAGAAGCGGGGCGCTCTTCTGGCGCCAGGGCAGGCATTGCCCACGTGGCAGCTGTAGGCGGCAGTCTCCAGTGTCCGTGCTGCACACAGACGTCTTGGCAGTGGTCCTGTGCTCCTTCTCCTGTGGTCGCTCGCTTCCCTCTGCAGTTGTGCAAATAACTTCCTTCTCCAGCTGCCATCCCCCAGCACTGTATCCAGTTGGAGTAGCGGGGGAAATTCAGACACAATGTAATAAAGCCACTGGAATTTCTTTGTTATAGACCCTGAGGACATGTTCTCATTAGAACCACAAGTTGTACCCAGCATTAGGCTCTTTCATGTTTGCATGGTTTCCTACTGAACTGCAGAGATTAGAGCCTGCTGTTAGCGCTGTCTGTTGGTCCCTGCTTGGTTTGACAGGGAGGAAACTCTTCAGCTGGAGCTGGGAACGAAGTGTCTTCTTTCCCACAGCAGCTCAGAGTGCTGCCTGAGTGGGCGGCAGCTTCACACACTGACCCAAACCAGTGGTGCTGTGGGGAACACGAGGAGTGGGGACAGTGCTCTCGCCCAGCAACAGCAAGGAGTGGTGTGCAGCAGCTGTAGGGGATGCAGGTGCCTCACATGGTCGCCTTGTCAGGGTTCTGTGCAGTCCACACGTCTGTGACCACACAGATGCACATGGGAGCCACCGTGCGGCCCATGCTGGTCTGTGTTGTCTGCTGAGGGATTGCAGAAGTCCAGAACTTCTGGGAAGCCACCATGGTGATGTAAACGCTACCAGCATTTACACACTATTTCTGCACCATTATCTCTAGAGAGTAAGAGCTGCAAAAACACTCCCTCTATTTAAGTGCTTCCTAACTGCCCTAGTGCAGGAAGAAGCTGGTGTTCTAATTATCCCTTATCCCATAGGCACAGAAGTGATGACTCCTGTAGGCCCTGCATGAACTCAAGAATCCAATCATGTACCTGCATTCACTCTCCTTGCACATGCCAGGCTGGGCACACGCTGAGTTTTGAGGGTTCTCACTCGATCAACGGTTAGGTGAGGTTAGACTAATTAATGGTATTTATAGGTCAAATGAAGCCACCGATAAAGAATTAGCAAAGACTGATGCCGCACTAGGCAGTGTGTTTGGACTCTCTGTGCTTTTGAAAATGCCAGTGATGTTTTGGAAATCTCTGTTTACAGATAGGGCTCCTTGAAGCTGTGAATTTCTGGCCAGATGTGGAAGGGAAAAAGGAGCTTGCTTCCTCTCTCTGCTGTCCTGCCCAGTTTCCTCCTTTCAACATTGGCTGTGCAGAAATGCTTGCTTCAACTAGAACTGGAGGAGTTCCCTGTTTCTGTTCTGTACAGGTGCGGTGTGTGTGGTCTAAAGGCTGCCTCAGGGTGAGAGGAGAGCTGACATGGGGGGCATTTTCTGCAGGGACAGGGAAATTTCTCTGCTGTCTTTTTCAGCTGTACCCATGTGGAAGACCCAGATGCAAGGGACGTATCCAGCACTGTGCAGAAATGTACCACTAACTGAACTGAGGCAAATAGGTATGTTCCTTGCCACGTCTGTAGTGATGAACTGGAGAATAAGTTGAAATTAATCCCAAAAAGGGATGGGTTGGGTCAAGTGCTCAACTAAGAGCAGGTAGGTAGAAATGACTTAAAATCTTATAAGCTCAGGCCAAATATTGTTGTCCCTCAGTACTTTGCATTTAGAGATCTAGATAGATGGATATACACACATAAATGCATGCACACATGCATAGTGGAAATGTCCTGCCTCTGCCTTGTTCAGAGAACTGGGTCCTGAGGCAGGGCCCTGCCACAGAGCTACTGCAGCAAGTTGAGAGTCAACATCCAAGTCAGTGGATGCTCACTGCTGTGCAAATACCAGAGATAAGTCACTGCTAAACAACGTTTCCTATTTCTAAGAAAGTGGTGGAGCGTCAGCATCTTTTTTATTTGTGACTCCAGCAGATAGATCCTTAAAGTGTTGATCTTACAGGTGAGAGAAATTTAGATATGGAGGGGATTACAACTGTAGAAGTAAGTTCCTGCTCCTGTCAATGCTTGCAATCTATGTTTAGAATTCAAATCCAAGCATAATTAAACAGTGCTAATGAGACAGAGGGACTTATCTTCATTTGGTGTGTAATTGGTATCACTGATTTCCTCGTTCATTTTTTCCTAGTTTTAAAGCCATCTTGTTCCAGCAAGATCTGGTGGTAAAAGTTATCTCCAGTGAGGAAGTACCTGGCCCATAGTGTAAATCCTTTTCAGGGGTGTAGAGTCAGCATCAGTAACTGACAGCAAAGTAACAGCCATGCCAGGTGCTCCTTCTGCAGCGTAACCTTAAAAAATGCCATTCTGTGTGGTGTTACAAAGACTGTGCTGGAGAGGAAAAGATAACGTCTTGCCTTTGGTGAGGCAAAGACTGGGAAGAGTACATATCTACCACTACCAGCTGAAGTTTCAATCTGAGAATACCCTCCAGCTCATCCATAAATTTGAAGCTTACACGGCAGCTTAAAAAGGGTAGGTGTGACACTGGGGAGTGGTGGTGCCCGGGCCAATGGTTGGACTAGATGATCTTGGTGGTACTTTCCAGTCTTAACGATTCTATGAACTCCAGGTGCCACTTTGTGTCTGTTTTACTGAAGACCCCTTCTGCTTGTCTTCTGCATCTGTGATTTGCTTCAGGCTCCTTTTTACTAAGTTTGAGGGTTTGGTCTCTGTTTTACAGCTGTGCTGCAAACTGCAGCAGTATCTGTTCTTTCCTGTGAGGTGGCACGTTCATGACTATAGCTACATACATTCCAGTGGCAGTAAGTGGCAGTGTGCTCGTGCCCACCTACCAGGGGGATGAGCACCGCTCTGCTGGGCCTCCTGAGCACTGCAGCCAGCACCCTGCTCTCTCTGCTGCTCATGGGATGGTGCTTGCTGCTCCTTCTAGCCCTCCTCCCTGTGCAGTTATTGATTGCCCATCATCCTCCCAGCCAAAGCAACTCAAAAACGAGCACTACAGTGCCAGTGAGCGCTCTGCTGGGAGACAGGAGGGGAGCAAGAGCATCCCACAAAACAGCAAATGTTTCTTGTCTTGCTCCAGTAATTCAGCACAAGCTTGTGCTTCGGATTGCTGAATCCAAGACTTTGTTTCACTCTTTTTGAATGGGGATTTGACACCTCTCTGTTAAGATAGTTATACTGATTAATCTGAGACATATGTTTATTAACCGGAAGGCCATCTGGCTTTCCTGTCCTTCAACGGATCTCTTTCAGCCTCTCGCTTCCTATACATCACACACACGCACTCACACACACTCACACGCACAAAACAAAAAACCCTTACTTATTTTTATCAAGTCTGTGCTAGCTTTAGAGAATGACAGTGCAAGGCACCGTCCAGAAATGATGTAGGCTTTCTTTGGGTGAGTAAGGAAAGAAGACAATGGGGGCGGAAGATGGGATAAAAGTCAAGAATCTGAGATGCCCTTAGGCCTTAGCCTGGAATATTTCCTCTGTAGCACAGGATACGGCAGCAGGTACTGCCACAGCGGGTCCTTTCTGACAGGGCCTGTTTGTGTTTGTACTGAGACAGCACCCAAAGCAGACGCCTGCAGGCTGAAGGTGGGCACAGCAGGGATGGGACCCAGGGCTGAAGCAAGCAGTGCTGCCAGATAGGACGCCCCAGGGGCAGCCAGGTAAGGATGTGCTGCCAGGCCTCCCTGAGAGCCATGTATGGCAGTTCTCAAGAAGCATTTCAAGAACATTTGGCTCAGTACTTCAAGGTTCTGCTTCACCCCAAATCCCTCAAAGCCTTCCTACTCCTTTGTGACATGCAGTTTTAGGGTAAAAATAATCAGAAGTATAATAGTATAATGCAATCCAGAAGGATGTTATTTTTATTCTTTTTTTCCTTTTTCTTTTTTTTGGCTGCTGGGAATGAAAACAGACAAGAAATGTGTTAGGAACAGTGCGTTCCTTTCCATTGTTACCCAAGGCATGCCCAGAGAGCAAGAAGCGTGGTTTTTTCCTTTCTCTGACCAGGTGTTGCTTATAAGCTGCACAAGAAATACATTTCAAATAAAAAACATAACCCTTAAACAAAAGGTAATTGTTTTACAAATTCAGCCACTTCCAGTGCCCAGCATGCTCTTTGGCAATACAAAGGCTTCCAGTTGCTTCCTATTTTCTTAGCAGTTGCATTCCAGCAGGATTTTATCCAAGCACTGTTTATATGTACAGGAACGTCTCTTAATGTCTGAGGGCTGAGCCTTAGGAAGCTGCTGCCACTGCCTGGGACTACATTTGTTCTGTTCCCTGGTTTGTGAGAGCTCCAGCCCACCTGAGGGCACAAACTGCATTGGGAAATGACTTCTCATATCTTTTCAATTCCAGCCTTACCATCATGAAGGATCAAACCTGACCGGTGCCTGCTGACTGCTACAAATCGAGCCATCATCTATAGCATTTTCAACATTTTCTACCAAATTCTAATGTTCCATAGGTAAGTTGTGCTGTTTCTCCCTTAGCTTGATTTTTCCAGATCTTGAAGCTGTGCAACCAACACATAAGCCCATGCAGTGGGAGATCTGAGGTCTTCAGTTTGTTTTTAAGGAGGACTCTTTTGAAGATTCAGAAAAATGCATTTTCCGGGGAAATCAGCTTGGAGGATAAGGCAGAGATGGTAGCAAGGTGGACATTGCTGACTCTTAGCTGCTGACCGAGCTGTGCGACACAGCACACACAGCACAGTGTGAAGAAATCGAAGCTATCGAAGCTAACACCAGGTGAGCTTATTGAAGATGCTTGGTTGTTTGTGGCTAACATTCATGTAGGAGCAGCACCTCTGGAATGAGCTGTTTATTCCAGGCAGTGCCGTAACATCCTCACAGCACAACAGAAGGTCCAGAAGAACCAACCCTGAGACCTCATTATGTTTAGCACCCCTTATCAAATGTACAGCTCATAGATCTGCATTGCTTTTTACTACTGACTGTTACTGAAGGAAGGTCCTTTAACTGAAATCTTGATTTATCTGCCAACATCTTCCTACCTTACTAGAAAGCCTGTTTCAAGTACAGGCTTTGCAGCTTGTGTTCACCTGTCATTTTTTTGTTTCTCAGTTTCTGCTGGGCTTTCCATAGCTCACCTAAACTGCAAATTCCATGAACCAAGCATGTAAGTTTGCAGCCACTTGCCTCTGCAAAGAGTGAACAGCTCTCAGTCATGAGAACTGCTATTAAAGCGGGCTGTTTTGCTGGCAGAAGTGGCTTTCTCTGTTGCCATGGGTTGCCCAAGGTGATCCTGACCTCTGTGGTGTCTCTGAAGTTCTGTTGTGGGTGAGCTGAGCAACAGCTTTTAGAAAGGATTAGCTGAGCCTAACAAATACAGGACGCTGCACTAAGAAATTAGTACAACATTGCACAACTAAGGAGGAGCCCTATCTTCTGATCCTATAGGATCAAAGGCTGAGAATTTGATTATTCGGTAAGGCTGTACTCAACTTGCAAGCACAGCAGAATTGCATTTGCAGTCTTCTCTTAGGGGCAAAATTCTGCCTTTGCAGGTGCACAAGTGTGCAGCAGAGAGGGGTATGTGATTGATGGGCAGAGATGATGGGGCTGCACTCACCTGCTGGGACTCAGGAGAAGGAGCCTCGCTGAGGGAGGAGGTAACAAACTGGTGAACCCCACTTAACACTTCTCAGCCAGAGAAGGTCTCTGCATGCCTGTCCTGGCTGGATCTGTGGCCTTTGAATGATGAGTCTTGATGCGATCGCTCACAGCAAGTATAACATGTCGCAAAAACTGTGCCTTGGTACTAATGTGCAGTAATGTGTGAAGAATGTTCCTAAGGATGACTAATCAGTTCCCAGAGTGAAATTCTTATTTTTTGGTTGCACACTGGCACCATAGTGCATCTATGCACTATTCACAGTGGCACCTAACAATTAATATGATTTGAGGCTTCCTGAGAAGGGCATGTGTTTCTTGCTAAACTTAGTAAATCCTACAGCTGTCTGATGTCTAACAAAATATCTCTGCTTTAGTTTTCATGGAGCTGTAATTCTTCAGATGGAATAGGTGATGGGGAGAGCAGAACTGATGAAGAATCACCTAGCTGAATGCAGTTTTGTTTGACTTGGGGAGCTGTTTTATGAGATCGTTCTTGCACCTTAAATAATGAATTAAAAAAACTCCAGTGTGCAGTGGTGAGTATTGGCTCCCCCTTATATGGCAACTAAAACCCAGAGTTTCTACCACAGAGGGTGTAGGCAAATCACAGTAAGAATTGTTGCTTTTCTGCAGAATGCCCAGCACAGCTCTGCCCAGACATGTAAGGAATCCTTGGCGCTGTCCTGAAGAACGCACGGAAGACGACTGCAAAGTGTGAGTTGCTTACACACTGTTTACAAATGCAGAAATATTTTGCAGTGTGATCTTTTTGCCTATGTCCATTACAGGATTCAAACCTAAAATGAGAGATTCTAGGGGCCCAACCCCAACTGATGAGTCAAAACCTCAGCTTGATGCCAGCGTGGCCTTTGTGGCAGGGGAGGAGGGATTGTGAGCACATTTGACTAGTACAGACCAAGCTCAGTGTGTAATTGAGGAAGCCATCACAATCGAGCATCGCTGATCCTTATCCTGCCCCTTTCAGCTTGATTCCTTAATCAGCACTCATATCTCTGGGAGGCTGGAAATATTACCCAGAGCTTTTCTTAAGCATTCTACAGTCTAAAACAAGTCCCTGCCTGTAAAGAGCTGTTTTCTTCGAAACAAACTTTGCCCCTGCCCTCATGGTTAGCTTGGAAAGCTGGCAGCAGAACTCTGCATCTTTGAAATAGCTTAAGCTCAGCCCATTGCTGCCTTCAGTCAGTTGGTTTCGCAGTTACCTCTCTGTGATTCTTCAAGGTACTATCTAGCATACAGCAGCCAGCTGGCAATCATTTGAATACAGCGTCTGCTGGAGAAAAAAATAACAAGAGGAAATATCATCACTGCAAAGCCTAATCTTATGAATTCAGCCAAAAGGAACTATTGCATGCCATCTCGTGGCACCACACAGCTATTTCCCAGAAATACACTGGAGCTCCAGCTGTGTCAGTGAGGTTTAACGTTTGATGGGTTTGCTTAAAAAAATGGCTGCCAGGATTCTAGAAAGAGCCTATTGTATGGCCAGGCTGAAGCTATGAAGCATTCATCACTGTTAACGCTTTACCCATGTTTATGCTCCGACTTTTTGTAGCCTCAGCAGCCATCTCCTGGCACTGCAGCAGAGACTCAGGCTGCAGAATGCACCTCTTCAACGTGTGCATGTGATTACTCAAGCAGAGCTGTAGCTGTGCCCCTGCACTCGCAACAAACATCTCAACCACTGAACAGCATTGGCCCCAGAGCAGCCTTCTGTGGAAAAGGATGCTCCACCTTACAGTAAGTCACATGCACACTCTTCATTCTGATTTACATGCAGGGCTTAAGCTGCCCATGGTATGGTGACTTTGTCTTCTGTCAGCACAAGAATTCCATGTGTTGGTGTTTAAAATACAGCTAATATGCCTATTCCTAATTGTTCATTAACAGCTGATACATAAATTCATAGAAACGTGGTTAGGTTAGCTGTCAGTCCCTCAGTGTATCTTAAGTACCTCTGTAAACATCCCTCTGTTCTAAGAGGAGAAAAGTCATTGCAAAATTATTGTCAAGAAGTGATATAGGTACAATTTCACTAAATCAAGCTAAGGAAATGTGAAACGCTAGGACAGAGTACAATAGCATGACTTTAGGTCCTTGTTTAAGTGCCTTGCTTTTGACTTTTTTTTCTCTCTTTTTTTTTTTTAATGGCTTCTTAGCTGGGAGATTACAGCTGAAGTTCTGCACCGCCAAATCGCTTCCACATTTGAAGCTGTGTTACCTTTAGCAGAACTGCTTCTGGCTACACTGAAACATGCTTTGCTTCCATTACTCTCATAATCATCACAACGTGGATATATAAAGCAGTCAAGAAAAGACCTTAAAATAGCTAACAGAAATGCATGACTTCAGCCTAAGCATTCTGTTCTATTTTTTGGCTACTGGAGATATCTACGCAACTACAGAAGTCCATAGCTTGCAGTTGGAAAGCATAAAACATGCCAGCTAAGCTGAGATGTTACTCTAAAGAACATCATTCCGCACTAACAACAGAAAAGGCATTAGGTTATGATCAGCATCCTGTTAACAAGTGCTCTACATTGGGTATGTGACAAAACTTGTATTTCTATTACTCTTGGATCAGAGAAGGAAAGCAACTTTGTTGAGGGCTATGAGTGGGACAGTGTGTGAAGAAGTTCCAGGAAGGCCTGTAAAGCCAGTGAGGCTTTATAAAGCTCAGGAATAGCAGACATTCTTTATATATGGCAAAGAGAAGAGAGAATATCCTTATTATAAAGTTTAATTATGATATATATGATACTGGAGCTACAAAATAAATCAAAAGACACATTCTGTGAAGCTCTGAGCCCTGTATTTAGCAAGGTAGAGGGACTTCAAACTCCAAGCAGTTGAGAAAATAAATTGCTAGCAGTGTGAAAAAGGATTTGGGGTCTTCAACAGATCTCCAAATAGATGATAGGTGATGAGGGAACCAGCAGTGGTGGGCCAAGGACAAATTCTTAAGGGATAAAGATAAGACAGGACAAGTGTTAGATAAGGCTTCCACTTGAACGAATTGGAAATGTTATGATCAGCAATCAAATGCAACTACTGTTCTTAAGAGTGATCAGGCACACTGCACTGCCTTTTAAATGGAGACAAGTTCCAGATAACTGATGACAGCTAGAAGTCAGACCGTGGTTGAAGTAAGCATGTATACAAAAGGACCGGAGTAGTGTGGAAGCATCTGACCCCAGGAGCTGAGGCTGGTGCTGGAATACAGCACACATACCAGGCTACACGAAGTGTTTCATTTGCTCTAATTCCACAGTGTTTATCCTGAACATTGGTTTCAAAAAAACATGAATCACTTGCAGGCAGATTTTGTGACTCGCTGCTACAGCGGATCTAACCACTGCATGCTGAAGTCTGGCATTCCTTCTTGGATCCATTCCTCAGGAAAAGAGCCTTTTTACTGATTTGTACTAGAGAGCTGAGCTTAAACCAGAAAAACTTACAGTATTAAACAAATAAATGTGCTATTTTGTCACACAGGATGAAATTCCAGGAATTTATTGCTGTATGTCTGCTTAATCCATTAATTTGTCTTACAGTAGTCATGAAGTGCCAAATTGTGTGCTACATGTAACATATTCTGTATTCCCTTTCAAATGCCATTTTACAGTGGGAGTGTGAAGCAGCACAGCAGCAGTCACAAGACATTGCTTGAGCTTCTCTCAAGAGCTTAAAAATAAAGATTTGTATACAAGCTGAATACCGACATGTTAGTTAACAGGTCACTCAGCAATTCTAATAGAAATATGTTTAGGTGGAAGTTTGCACTGTTAAAATTTACAACTCAGATCAAACATCCTCATCCCCACTGCAGTAACAAGATACTTGCAAAGACAAGAACTATGGTATGTAAATGTCACACGCAAGAACTGCTTCATTTCTCCGAGAAGCAAAAACTGCTACTTAGAAGCAAGGAGAGGCCTAGCTAAGGCTATCAGCCTTTATTAAAAACATACACGTCCAAGTTTGGCAGTGGAATTCTATTTACCACTTTGAATGTTTCTTTATTGTGGGGGTTTTTTTTGGTTTTTTTTTTTTGGTTAAGTACAAGTACTCTTCTTCCCCTCCCACCAAGCTCACTTTATAAATCCCCTTTATTTTTATTATACCTCCATATTATTTACAGGACTCCTAAAGATTAAGTACAAACTAGTATGAAATTAATGATAGCTTGCTCTTCAAATATGTATCCCATGGCTAAATAAATACCGAGCCATTCTGACAGAGTGATCTGGAGTTACGATTCAGAAGCATGTGTATCTGTGATGCCAGATGCCTTCTCATTCACAGCAGAGGATTCACTTGCTCTGTCAACAGTAGTTGCCTTAGAAGTTGGGGTAGCACTATCCAAGGTGAGCAGAGAGGTCTGTTCTACGTTTACAGTAGTGCCAGGGTCAACAGAAAAGCTTCCAGCTTGAGTCATGGTGGGAAGCAAATCTGTAGGCACTGTAGATACCTCTGTGACCAAAGGAAGCAGAGGAACGCATTTTGGTGGCAGCAGTGGAGGTGTTATTCCCATTAGGTTCAAAGGCGGCAAAGAAGGAAGGGTTGGCATACCTAGGAGTAAACAAAGAGCAGTCAGCTGCTATATACCACACACACATCTAAACAGATTCTGTGTTAGCTTAACATTTTCCTTTTTTCTAATCCCCTATATATCCTTGGAGAGAACTCAGGAAGTTTGTTTCAAAGCCTGAAGCATTTATTTCAGAATCAAAGAATCAGAATAAACTCCAGTTTGCTTCTAGTCCTCTAGGGAGATGGGACTAAAATACTAATACTGATTATTAGATTTTTCTGGCCAGCAACAAGAAGTTAATGAGAACTTACTCTGTGCAAGCTTCTGATTTCTTTTTGCTTGCTCCACGTGCATCTTCAGCACTTTGATTCAAAACCATACATGTAATATTAGTTGAAACCTTTGGCTTCCAATCAACGTTCTCTGATCTCCTTGTCTAGCAAACAAGGGAACACACTTTTTCTACCTGAAAAACTGTGTACTTTCTTTCTTGGCACAGTACAATCCTTTTGGAGAACATAAATTGAATAATACAAGATGAAACAACTAAACACAGACAGAGGCTTAGTGCTTCTTTCTCTCAAAACATCTTCCTTGCCCACCCAATCTGGGCACTAATGTCAGCTCCCATTTCCAGCAAACGCTCCATTTATCCTCTTCAGGACTCCACCAGATGGTTCTAAATGAGTGATCATCAAGATCATCACGGAGAGACCTGCTATTACAGCATTTCAATTTGCAGGAGCACTTACCAGGCTGTACCATTTCTGGAACGATGTGTGGTGCCGGTAAATTAAGTTTGGACAGATCAGTCAGGTTGGGAAGCCCCGCTGGTAATGGCATCAGACCTGAGAGAAGAATGCAAAAATGACAGTTCAGAACTTCAAGTTGTTTTCTATCTCTGACTGCTTCTGAGATCTTATTGATTTTAGTTGTATGCTTTTGCTTTATATTTTACCATCATTACATACAAAAATGCAAGTTCACCTGAGTTTCAACTATGAGGTTGTGACTGAACCTGCTGCAGGAACCCTGTACCAGTAAAATACATAAATCCCAATGCTTTTTTTATTTCAAGGAATTAATAGGTGTTTTTATCCAAAGTTTAGTTTTCAAGAAAGATAGTTGTCTGACTGCAGCACTGTACCAGAAGCCCTCCATTCTTAATCTGAGCATAGAAGATTACAAAAGGATGAAATTCAGAAGAAAACAGCATTAAAAAGCCAGAAATCTTCATATTAGTACTCATAACTAAAGTTAAACACAAAAATATACAGAAAAGGCAAAAGAGCAACTTTCAAGGTCAGGAGGGGTTGAAAATACAATGCAAACATGCACAAAGCACAACAGATGCCCTTCCACGATCATGTTTGCTGCAGAACATCTTTTCCCTTCTGATTTTCCTGTCCTAGCAGAGCTGCATTTCTGGCACAATGGCTCTCTTCCTACTTCGTGGTTTGGTTAGTTTAGGGAAGTTTAGCTCTGATTTTAAATTGTTGATATTATTACAGTAACAATGGGGAGAAGAGGGAGAACATCTAAAAGCAGGCCACAGCACAAACATTTTGATTAAAAGCAGCCTTCCTGGCCTACCTGGAAATTTATTAGCCACAAAGGCTGACATCATATAATCAAAGAGCTTTCAGTTCAGTTACAAGCAGCTTTGGTTTGATTCTCTGCAACCCCTAATCTGAAAAATATGGAACTTCGCACAGATTCACTCAAACTTTAAACCTTGATATATTTAAGACCTACAATTTCACTATTACGCACATGCAAATTGTTAGCAATATCCTGGTAACTTTCCAAAAGGCAACAATACTATTCAGAGAGCCAAGTGTATGAAAAATCTGTACTTTCAGGTTTGGGGAAAGGAGTTATATGCAACGGGAAACGAAAAGCCATTAACAGAAGCTAGACTTAGTCATCTGCCATTTTACCTACACAATACAAGACTGAAGTTCCCTGCCCAGCATGCTGGCAGTCAGCTTTCCTGCACAGCACCTTCTGTGTTAGAGAGCATACCTGCAAATACTACTCAAATCTTCGTCTACTTGTCTTACAGCATGCACAACAAAACACAGTTCCTTCAGCATTTTGGGATGCACAGCTGGGTCCAGTATTACTGCACTAACAAGATGGCAAGACCCCAAACAAACCTTATTGTGTGCACTACAAGTATTTCTGGCATACCAGTGCTCAATACATTCGTTGTTATCAGAAATAATGCACAATACTTTGTAGACAGACATTGTTTTTGTGTTACTGGTTTAGGTTACTAAATAATTCAGAAACTGCAAGGTGCAGCTGTATGCTCTTAGCCACCTAGTTATACAAAGAACAAGCTAAACATTAAAAAGAAGGCCACTAAAATGGAGTTGTAAGAGGTGGAAGGAATGCAGCAACAGGCAAGAAATGCCTTCCCGTATCTTTTTTCTGCCCTGATGTCTGAGGGAAAAATACGAAGTGGCATGCAGCTTCACAGTTTCCCGAGTATTTTGCAACATACATTGTATGAAGTGTAACAAGTAACAACGTACCACCTCCAGGACCACTGCAAATAGCAGGGCTAACACCTGGAGAAATCCCCAATGATCTTTCTATTGTGCAGAGACCTCAAAGGTCAATGATCATCAGCTTTCTTTCCAGCTCAGCCCTCTGTGCTACACGGCTATTCAAAAACAATTCATAACATTACAGAAGATGCATAAAAGTGTTTTGATATGAAATACCTACATTGTGCGAAGCTGTAATCCCCCCAGCCCCAAAAAATGTTAAGTTTTTGTTTCAGGAACATCTCAAGCCATGTTACCTACTCACCAGGTAGTGTTGTTGCTGGGTTAACTGGTGGCACAGAGGTAAGGGACTGACTGACCTGTGGTGGTAACAACGGGACTGTTGGAACTCCTGCTGGAGCACACAGGAAAACAAATGTCAATTTTAAGAGTACTACACTTCAGTGACTGTAGTCCTCAAGAAAGTACAAATGAATAATTGCTCACAGGAAATTTGTTATTTGCCTTAAATAATGATAAAACACTGACGAAGAAAACTAGCATACCATAAAAACAATAACACACACCTTTCTGATAGAAGTTATCACATCTCTTCTGAGCAAGTAAAGCATGCTCACAGAGTGAAATACATTATTACAGCACTCTAGCCTTTGTTATTCAGAAAAGTTTGAGAAAGAGAAAGAAAGAAGTTTGTTTTCCCTCCTGCCCTCTTTTAAACCAATGGAAATGTGTGAATCCAAAGAATTCAGTCTACCTGAGCATTTCAGGAGTAACTTCCATACTGACCTGTACTGAGAACACTACTGACAGTAGTTGAGGGTGAGCTAATAGAAAGTCCTGACAGACTCTGCTCGAGTCCTGCTGGCCCAGGGGGTAATACTGGGGAGGGGTTAACTGACGACAGCTGAACCTTTTCAAGAGGAAAAAAAGAAAGTTACATAATCAGGGTTTGTTTTCGTAAGTGCCAATAAAAGCAGCATAATGCCATAATCCATATTACAGAACCAAAGAGGTGACTACAACTTACCTCTGTAAAGCCATCTTTGAGAGGACTGAGAGATGCACTGGGCAGCTGTCCTGGGAGAGAGATTTTCTTTCCCTCTTCAAATGGGCGTGTAGGTATCCTATGCAAATAACCATAGCCAATGCCACACCCTAGGCTTTTAAAATATGAACACATAGATGTCAGTAAAATGACTTTATTATTAAGACTCCACAGCAAGCAATGCACAAATGACTCAAGGTGGCAGCAAGTTCAAGATCAGCTCTATACAATCATTTGTGTTTGCAGAAAAAAAAAAGGTCAAGTATCTGCTATTGTGAAATAACACCATGAGACAACAGAACCAGGAATTCTGTAACTTTCAGCAATGAACATTTAGCACAGGAGTTTTTATTGTTTTTTAAACCAACCAGCTGTATCAGCTGTATCACTATGGAATTCAACTCGTACCTGTTGTTTGCAGCTATCTGTTCAGGGTACTGTGCAATAATGCAAGAATATACTACAATATTAGAATATACTACAGTATTTGAACTCTAATGCAGAAAGCATTACTAACTAAAAATGAATTTCAAGTAAATATGTAATTGATTACAGCAGAAACCCTTGGATATAAGGCAAGTCTTCTCCGGGTATTGCAAAGAACTGAAGCAAGCAGCTTTTAGACTAGTAAGAAAGTTGTCCCACCCTCTTTGCTCCCAGTAATGTACTTTTTCTCTTACCTGCCTTCTCCACCCCAGGCAGAATTCGGAGTTATCACCACTTCCCGGCAGTTATCTGTGTCTGTATTATATACATAAAGTTTTAATGGCTTTGCTTCATGTGTTTCAATAAGGGAGAAGAGATCTTCAGTCTGCAAAAGGACAATAATGACCTTATTTATCACGTTGTCATTATAATCTGACATGAGACCAGCTTCCTAGTCCTAACTTTCTATAACAGAACCTAGTAACTGCTACACAGTGCAGCCATGGTGCTGCTGTTTTATCCTAAGGACAACTGTGCTTCAGCAGCACAACTCAGAAGACATATGGGACAACCTCAGATTTGAAATCTGCTGTTTGAATTACACAACATCAGCATTTTGTAGTCTAATATCTGCCTTCATAAAGATATTTAGGAGCAGCTCTTAATTTCCAGTTGCATTTAAGCACAATGAAGAGGCAGTGAGTCAGAACCTCTTCCTTTTTGTATTAAGTTACTTCACTTAGCACTGATGGAAACAGCTGTAGTATATTTTCTAGTTAAGAATAAAAATAAATTAACATGAAGAAACTTATGCACACACATACCTCATTCATGACAGTATCTGCTCCAATGATGTAATCACTATGAGGTCTGAGCCCAGCTAATGCAGCAGGAGAGTTTGGTTCTACTTCCTAGTTTTAAGAAGGAAAGTTAAAAACATTACAGAACAGCCAGGTTGCTGCAGAACAGCTTACATACACACTTCACACAAGTTTGGAGTCAGGCAGACAAACCTCTCCAACTTTGATCAAGTTTTCAACCCAGGGAGTAAAATAGACCCTAAGCCTGTAAAACAACAGCTGGATGACAGTCTCATTAGTTACTGTTACAAGGGGTTCTGTGCAGTATCACTGATATAAATACAAGACTTGCTAGTGCTCTCAGACACTGTTTTACTTCAAAAGCCTTTCAAAAAAACCAAAGCCAATGAACAGAGAACAGAGCAATTTCATCTCATGCCTTGCACTCTCCCTCGCAAGTCACTTCCCACTAAAGAGACTGAGAAAGTTTAACAGCAAACAACAAACTTTGGAGAAAGAAAAGTAGTTGGAAGTTGTACATACCAGTACGTGCCACACATTTTCATTGGCCCCATCGAAGCTGCAGAAACGGATGCTCACCCCCAGCAGGCCCTGCCCACCCCACATGTTGCTGGGGGTCACTGATGTTTCCCTCAGTTCCAGTGTCTTGCTGCTGTACACCAGCATTTTTACAGGTTTTTCAACATTTGCTTTCAACAGGTCCTTGAGAGTGTCATTGTCTTTATTCTGTGAGTGTTCAAACAAAGTCTGATTTAGAATTGAACGCAGCAAGCATCCCATTCCACAGCAACACTTTTGTATTTCAGAGGCCCAATAAATGCAGGCATTCTTAACTCTGCAATTAAATTCTTATTACAGAAATGCCAGAAGACCAATTCCAAACTGCAAGCTTGGAGAACTACCTACAGAGCCTACTTCTTATGACTCCAAAGAACAAAATCCTTTCAAGCAGAGCAGATATGTCCAGAGCAGAGATAAGGGTAATTCACCGGAGGCTGAGCTCTTTCCATAAGCTCTCAGACGTGCCCTGCAGCTCTGAAGAGGCTTTCATGAACACAGCCACACGGGAAGAGCTTACCCACAGCTTCTTCCTACTGCTCTGAAGGTTTGCTCTGCTTGGAAACTTCCTCACGTGATTCCTGCCCATCTAATAGCTTTGGCAACAGTTCTTTCAATCAACTTGTTTTGACTGAAACGAGTTCACAGGTTCTCAAACAGGCAGTGTTAGGATGCATGGTGGGCACTAGCACAAGCAGTGAGAGGCACAGCTGCAAGCAGCAGTCTCTCCTACCAGTGCAGATGTTTGCAGAGCACTGCATGCCCACCCCCCAGCTTCATTTTTGATAGAATTCTAACTGTAAGGTGAAATAAATCGATCTCTGAAGCAGTCAGGCTTTCCTGTCTTAAGCCAAGGATATATTATACACATTTCAATGAAAGAAACAGAATTATCTAGTAAGATCCCCAACACACTGCTTGTTTCACATTCAGTATTTCACAACCGCGGCATACTTACCAATCTTGAACCATTAATGGACACAATAAAATCAAAGAATGGCTCCAATCCAGCCCTGTGACCTGGGGAGTTTTCTTGTACCTAAGAAAATTAAACAAGAGTTCAGCAGAAGTGTATCAATGCTGATTTACAGATTAGAGTTATATTTCTGGTTGGACAAACTGTAGTTTTAGAAGGTGTTGATAATTGTACAGGTTTTTAATTTGTTTAAATTTAATCTTTTGGGCCAAAGAAATCTCTCACTCAAAAAAAAAATATTAAAAAAAAGGGAAAGGCATAAAGATAATTTTAATTGAGGAATGCCAACAGTAACCACTCACTCAGACAAAGAATTCTGAAAATGTTGGTTAAAAAGCAGCATTTTTCCCCAGAAGCACCAACAGCAGGACCTGCTTTTAACCTTACACTTACTAAAGGCAAAGGAGAGCTGCAGCTGTGTAAGAACAGGTTACCACCCCATGCTCACACGTCACCTGCTGACATTCCTGACCCCACTCCCTGAGAGCACCCACACAACCTGTGATGTGCCGTCCTGCAGCCGCTGCCACTCAAATGATTTGTCTGCTGCACTCACAGAGGCACAACTACTGGCCACACTGCTCTCGGAATGTGAAAGTATGCTTCTAATTCCAAATGGAACAGCTGACAGACGTTTTCTTGTGTGTTGGTTATTCATGATGACATGCATTGCCAATAGACAAAAGAAACCCCAATACAGCTATCAGATTTCTCCTGCAGCCTTTGGAGCAAAGTGTACCTCTCTTCATTTGTAAGCTGATTCCTCATTAGCTTTTTCTTTTACATGCTACATTCATCTTCTGAAAGTTCTGTGAAGTGTCAGCCTTTACCGTGTGGTCTGTCACCTGTTAATCTACCTGACAGGTCTGGTACAAATCCGGACCCTCATTCAGTGCCCATCTGCTTCTGCAAGAATTGAGCTTTCTTAACATGACTCATCTAGAAAAAAAATACTGTAATATGAGAAAAAACCACACTTGCTAGCTACTAAAATTGGCCCGTTTGAATCTGTTTACCTCCTCCTGACACATTCACAAAGTCAGAGGTTGGAAAAAGCTCCGATGAGTCACAGGGAGCCTGTTGTAACAGATGCCAGAAGCCTAGGACATTAGTGTCCCATAGTCTCAACATTCATTAAAGAAAAAATAATCTGGAATCAGTAGTTCCACTAATTGCTTTCAAAATGTGGTTAAGCAGCCAAGTACAAATTCAACATTATCCCAGTCAAAGCAATAAAAACAACCGAGGTAGAAATCACATCACAGAAACCCACAATTTCAAGCAGAAGTGTCTCTGCAAGGTGCTGCCTGCACCTGGGACACAGTGCACTGCACTGGGGTGCTGGCTGTCAGCTCAGCAGCCATGGGGCAGCTGTGGGAGCACAGCTCTGTGCCAGGCAAACAGCCCACAGCTCTGCCAGCCACACCTTGTGGAGACACTTCTGCAGGAGCACCTACAATAGATGAGGACTGTAATGCTCAGCATCCATCAGCATCAGGCTCACCGGCACCTGAAATTGACAGACTCTGTGTTCTAAGCACATTACTTAAAGTCTGCCTAAATGGATGGCGGGACCGCAAGCTCCCGAGTTCTAACAGATCTGATTGCAGCAATTATCTCCACATACTGCACACCTCCTCCCAAACCCATCGGAACCCTGAACACTTCACAGGGTCAGTTTCTAAGAGTGTATGCAGAGGCTGCCAGGAAGCCGTATCTGAAGGAAATCGCGGCCTTACAGCTGCATAAATCACACAGAGGTACACAGCTGGACGTCCCCCTTCTGCCACCACGCTGCCCATGATGTACAAGTTCGGGTACAGTTCTGTATTTCCCAGCCCTGTTTGAGTCCAGTGACACTGACGGAAAAGTATTTTTACACCTGACAGCCCCAGAAAAGAACCCAGAAGGGCTGAGCTCATTCCCCTCCCTAAGGAGGTGACACCTTCAGCCCCCCACAACACCACCATGGCCCCCAGCTTTCAGTTGCATCCCACTTCCAGCTGCCAGCACCCAGTGCACAGCACGGCTCACTGGTGGGAGCTCTGAGGTCAGGGTGGTTCTGGAAAGTGCAGCAGTAAGGGATCCAGCCCTGGTGAGGCTGTACCTCAAGTACTGTTCATAGTTTTGGCTCCCTCACTGCAAGAAAGACATTGAGGCCCTGGAGTGGGTTCAAAGAAGGGCAACAAAGCTGGTGTGGAGTCTGGAGCACAGGTCTTATGAGGAGCGGCTGAAGGAGCTGTGATTGTTCAGTCTGGAGAAGGGGAGGCTCAGGGGAGACCTTACTGCTCTCTGTAACCTGAAGGGAGGTTGTAGTGAGCTGGGGAATCGGCCTCTTGTCTCATGTAACTGGTAGTAGAACTAGTGAGAATGGCTTCAAGCTGCAGCAGGGGAGATTCAGGCTGGATGTTAGGAAATACTGCTTTACTGAAGGAGTGGTCAGGCACTGGAATGGGCTGCCCAGGGAGGTGGTGGAGTCACCAACCCTCGAGGTGTTCAAGGAACAGTTGGACGTTGTGCTGAGGGACGTGGTTTAGTGAGAACTACTGGGTGGATGGTTGGACTGGGTGATCTTGTAAATCTTTTTCAGCCTTGGTGTTTCTGTGATTTCTGATAAGCAGCGTTCTGGGAAACACAAGGGCACACAAACTTTGCTGTGACCAACAGAAATAATAAAGATCCCATTTATCTGTGCATAAGTTCTCAGCCCTCGGTGCATCTTTTTACTTCGCAAGTATTGAGTCATTTATCTCTGTAACTGAGTAAGGATCGAGGAGAAAAAAAATAACCAACTGATACCACTCACAACAGTTGCTAGAGCAGGCAAGATTCCACCTGTGGCACCTTGGGAAGCCTCTTTCTCTAAAAGCCAGCTGTTATTTCAGACATATAAGTTACAGACACCTGTGGGTAAATGCCACAGCTGTCTATCAGTGAACAAAAACAGAGGCACAGACTATAGGCAGAAGCTGTGGAACTGTCACCCCAGGAGGCTTTGAAGAGCAAGTGAAGAAAATCCACGGAATGCTGAATGCCAGAGGCAGAGGAGGGCTTTGTGACCCCTTCAGCCCCATCTAACTGCAGGACTTCAGTTGCTCACTGAGATGGCTGCACTGCTTATTGCACTTTGATGTCAGGGAACAAGTTTCAAGGTCAAGGCACTAATATTCAACTGTATCACCATGAACACTTTTTCAGTACACACAAAGTATCTATTTGCTGAAAACACTTCACTTTCAAACACTGTAACTCTATGCCTATGTGGCAGGTGTTATATTTTACATGTTATAATAAGGCTGTGGTCACAATTTTAGGCCATGAGCTAAAGTATGTCGTGGAAACCATGATTTCTGAAAGCAGACGAGGGGTCTCATCACCTGTGAAGGTAGCATATCTTCTACAAGTGCCACTTAAACCTCACAGAAGCCTAGCTTCAGCACTACATACACAGCTTTTAGGGAGCAGAAGCTCCAAAGCTTCCCCCCTCCCCCCCCAAAATAAGAAATCCTTACTAAGTAGTATTTACTTTATTAGAAACAAAGTGCTACATAAACAGGTTTGCTTGGTACTTCTTTTACACGCTCCATAACGAGTGAAAAAAAGTTCAGGATGTACAGTCTGTAAGCCATTCCTGTTACGTCTCACAGAATCACTTGTATCTCCCTCAGCTATTTCAAACACACAGCATAATGTAACTGTATTGAATTTCTTTACAAAACAATCTGTTTTTGAGACAAAAAGCTTCATAAGCTGTTTGTAAGAAATAAATTCCCTCCACATGGCATCAGATTTTACTGTTAGTACAGAGCACTCACATCAAGCGTTCAAAACCAGCCTCCTTTAGAAGAGAAAAATCCTCTTTATGGCCACATGTTTGTAACTCCACCACAGCAAACGGAGGCACTCCAGTTAAGTTAGAAATCTCATCTCTGGGCACTGTTGGTGAGAACAGCACACAACACCACGCAATCTCCAGCATCTTGGATCATTTATTTCAGAACGAACTGACAGATCGCTCCAGACGTGTGCAAATCGTAGCAGTTCAGCAGTGCAAATGGAAAACAAGTTAGTTCTAAAAATTCTGTTTCTACCTAGTTTGAAGAGCAGAAACAAATGTGTATTGAGCACACACAGAGGCAGACCGTTGCCCTACTCTACCACATCACTTATGTTAAAGGACACAGGTTTGCTTCTACCAGAAGAACAACCAGCAGTGACACCTCCTAGCAGGAGCTCCGGGCACCTGCTGTCAGCCTGGGAGGCACTAGTGACAAACTTAGCAGCTCGTTGCATGAATCACTAAAGGAAAGCCTACAGCAAAAGCATATATGACAAACAAAGATGTATTCTAAATATTGTTTCAAACACGTGACAGATCATTGGGTTTGCCTATATAGAGACTATGGCAACAAAACGCTTTGTAACTTTTGCCCCCTCTTAAAGAAAAACCAGTTGTACTTCAGGGCCTAGGAAGCTCAGCAGGGCAATCCCCAGCAACTCTTTCCATCACATATGCATGTGATGAAATTGCTTTCCTTCTACAGTGGATTCATGCTTCCTGTTATTTGCACATGATTAAAAAAAAAAATTCCAAAAGCAATACTGCTAAAATGCAGCAGAGAAGTGCCAAAAAGACTCAAGCAATCTGCAGAGATAAATTAACAATTAAAACCTTTATATTATTCACCCACTCTGTGTTTCTGGTCCTGCTCCAAGTGACCAGCACAGCACCTCCCACCACCTCAGCAGGGAGGCGGTTTGTGCTGTCTTGAAATCCCACTGTAGGCAACTTAGGCCTTGCAGCTCTCGCTTGGTTTATCCCTGCTGACAACTTCTGCAGGGCTCCAAGGTCCTTCTGAACCACATACCCCACTTGTTTCATGGCTTCCTAACACACAGTTCTCATTTACCCACCCTACCCAAAGAGATACTTCTAAAAACTGGAAACAGTTCTTCTGAGGTTTCCAAACACTGATGAGATCTTCAAGACCTACCGCTATATCCATTTGTAGAAGTTTGGCTTCTCCAAAGAAATCTAACCCTATCTGAAATGGATCCATAACACAGGTATACACAGGTACAGATATACATATGATTTACCCAATTAAAACACTGAGCTCACAAGTAAAGCCTGCTCGGGTTCAGAATGGAAGTCAGAACAGCACTGCCCAGCACTGCTCCACCAGGGTTGGGTACAGAGCAGAGCTCCTCTAACAGGGAGGCTGAATGTTCTGCCATTGAAGAACCACTTACAGAGCACCAACTGCAGAGTCACACTTGGAAAAACTAAGGAGTAAAGCTCTTGCCAATATATGTCACATATATTTCAATATAAGCAGTCCGTGTTACAGTTGTTGAACTTCAGTTTTTCTCTAATTTGGGCCTGCGATCCCAACAACATCCACCACTGGCTGAGCTCCTTCCTGACCAGGATCATGATGCAACTTCAACGTCTAACAACAGAAAAAAATAGTTGTTCATAGTTGTGGCATCTGAAGCCATCAGCAGGAAGGCAGGGCAGTAACAGAGACCCACAGAAGTGCCTGTGGGTCTTCCCTGTGCTGGATGGGGAAATGCTGTCCTTGCACAAACGCACTCTGTCAGCATGCACCCAGCAATTGCATTCACAAAGTCTGGTAATTAAACACCGCCACCTCAAGTCACAGCAAACCCACTGCAATCAAAAGGTGCACAAATGACAATAAAATTGTCAGATTCTAGGATTATAACAAAAAACAATGGATTAGTAAGTTGTGATGCATCTCCTACAAAGCACAGTGCACTCTAATCAAACAGCACGAGCTGATGAGCTGACAGAACTAACTGCAGACTGCTTATTCTACAGCCCCCAACAGTAAAAAGCAGCCAATATTAACACCATCCCGTGCTGAATGAACAAGTCTCTTTCAGAACACGCCTCTCACCTGTCAAACTATACACACATTTTTTGAGATGGAAGAGAAAAGTCAAAATGGATTATCATACATTAGTTAAATAAAAAGGAATAAACAAGGACTTTAGTTTATACGGCCGTTTCAGTACAAGACTGTTTGGATCTGCTCAGAATGTCACCGCTTGCTTCCCAACGGCTTCACACAAGGTTTTAACTCCTGGAAGGCCCTCCTCGTTCATTCTCCACACACAGAAACCAGACAAGCCAAAGCGGCAGCAATTCACACGGGCAGTTCCTGCGCCCCTTCATGCGCCCAAAAGGCGGCACTGGCTGGAGGCAGAGCCGAAGCGAGAGGGTGGACGCCAGCAGCCCCGCAGAGCAGCACTCACCATAAGGGTGCTGCTGCTCTCACCACGCAACGAGGCAAACTCGCAGCGGCGTGCGCACGGCTGTCAGCTGCCGCCGAAGTTCCCGCCCTGCCCCGCGCATCAGATCCCAGGGCAGAACCCACCTACCGTTCTGCTACTCCCAGTAGGCCGCTCACAGAACCTCCGGCACAGCCTGCCGAGACTTCTACGGCACGCGGAACCGCGGCGCACAGCGCTGCGCAGTGAGCCCCGACAGCAGCGAGGCCTCCCCGGGTCTCGGGACCCGGCCGGCAGGCGCAGCGCCGCCCCGCAGCACCCCGACGCGCCTCCCCCGGCAGCGCCGACGCGCACCGCTCCCGTCAGCCGCCGTGACGGAGCGCCTGACAGCGGCGTGCGGCGCAGCCCGGCCCCGCGAGCGCGTCGCCCCGGGCAGCGCGTTAGGAGCCGTTTCCCGGAGGGCGAAGAGGGAAGAGCGGCCCCCCGCCCGCCGCCCCTCCTTGGCGGGCCGGGGCCCCTCGGCGCGGCGGAGAGCTCGGGATCGGCCCCGGCCCCGGCAGCGGCGGCGCGGCCCGACCCTGCTGGCGGTCCGGACGGGGACCGCGCCGCGCCGCCCTC
>JAPSGF010000048.1:3690086-3765663 GCA_035772895.1 Perdix hodgsoniae | reverse complement strand
CCCGGGGGCCGCTCGGGGCGCGGAGCCGGGGCAGAGGCCCGTCGGCGGCCGCGGGCCTACCGGCCTCCAGGGCCCGCGCCCGCCTCCCTCACCCGCAGGACGTGGTAGCCCTCGGTGCCCCCCCCGGGGATCTCCACGCTCTGCGAGGCGCCCATGGCGGCGGCGGCCGCACAAAGCCCGGCGGCACGGACGTGGCACTCGCTCCCGCCCGCCTCGGCAGGGGCGGGGCATGCCGCGCGCGGGGCACGCCGGGACGCCGCGCTGCAGCGCCCCCTGCCGGACGCGGGCCGCAGCCGGGAGCGATGTCGTACGGCGGCCGGCAGAGGCCACCCAGCTGAGAGGAACGGCCGCGGAGGCGGCACGGGCACACCGTGAGCTCCGCCCGTCTCCGGCGCGGCGGCGCCCCCTGGCGGCTCGGAGTTGATATGCCGACGGAAGGCGCTCGCTCCGTTCTTCCCGTCTTAGGAGCGCGCCGCCGCGCCAGCAGCAGAGGGACGACGGCGGGTGGCAGCAGTGCTCCTGGGACTCCGTCCGCCCGCGCGCTGCATCCCCCGGGAGCTGTCGCTTTTGTTGTCAGTTTGTTCTCACAGAACCACAGAAGCTCTGTTTCCCTCTTCCTCGGGAGATCTGTAAATGTCTCGTGCCGGCGCGCGGCGATCCCAGAAAGGGGCGAGCGCGCTTCGTTCTTCTGCACCTTTCAGAGCAGCCCCTTTGGAGAATTACTAAACCCGGCTGCAGGCGTTACTGCAAGGCGCTCCCCTGTGAGCAGCAGCCTGACCGCAGCGCCTCAGCTCGCCCTCAGTGCCACTCGGGCTCGTTCCACACGGGTGAAGAAGGACGTTCACTGTGGATGCGCAGCGACTCCCATTAAAGGCTGAACTAAAAGACCGGATTTACCTGGTGAAATATCTGTGAACTCGGTCCAGTGTTCTATAGGGAAGGCCAGTCTGTAACAACAAAGACACATAGAAGACCCTTTTAAGGGAAAAGGACACAAAGCCTATGTAGGAAATATGGAACAAAATTACCTGAAAGAATAGCTTAAGAGCTGATGCGAACAAACCCCATTTGCAGAAATTAGCTAACGCTGTAACCTACCTGTTCCTCTCTGTGTGCATCTCGGCAGCTGCATTTCAAAAGTAATTAAAGTTAATGAGCTGTGCTTTGTGGTAGGACCATGAAAACTTAATTGACATAATTAGTTGTGAGATAGCGAGTGCATCTTCCTGGATAAAAACATGTCATCATCTGATAAGAATAATAATGCACTTAACAAATAAATCAAGGCCCTTCTGATACGTTAGTAAAATAATGAAGCAGAAGTGGCACATATGTGCAAATGATGAATTATTAGTCTGGAGGCTGCACACACTGTGTGAATAAGATGGATGTGGAAGTGGCCTTTCTGAAACTGTCAGCTATGGCTAAAATCCCGTTCCCAGCAGGTGAAACGGCCACACCGCCCTTCAGAGAGGACGTGCTCCAAACCCTTCCAGCGCAGGCTGTTCACTCTCCGCAGAGCAGGAAATGCAGTGGCTGAAGAAAAGCAGCTTACTTCCCTCCTTAATCCCTCCGCATTATGGGTGCTAGGCAAGTAGGAATAAAGATGGATGGAGAAACCAATGTGTGTGTGGCAGGAAGGGAGCTGCTGGATGCAGTACTCAAACCTCTGTGTTTGATCAAAGCATTCAGAAGCTTAGACAGGCAGAAAATGATGATTTATTGCAGAAGTGGCCTTAAAGTCAAATATATACAAATGTGCCTGAACAAAAGATTATGAAGCGCTGTTAAGAATCAGCACAATTTTAATCAACGTGCACCTTTAAAATTAAGTGAACAATACCAGAATTACTTCACCTCTATACGTTGGGTAATAAAACGCTCAGGGGGAGAGTTTAAGGCAGAAACAGAGAAACAATGCCCAATGATTGAGAAGAGGATAGGTCACAAGGCAGCTGCTGGACATAACAACTTTTATCCCTTAATCAATCT
Organism: Perdix hodgsoniae; assembly: GCA_035772895.1. NCBI lineage: Eukaryota > Metazoa > Chordata > Aves > Galliformes > Phasianidae > Perdix > Perdix hodgsoniae. Next base: position 3,763,671 of record JAPSGF010000048.1, on the reverse strand, counting down.
CATCCATTCCTGCTGCTAGTGTATTGCTTGGCACAAAGAATTGCAGGTCAGAACATCTGCTTGCTGAGTCCAGTCACAGCATAGCAGGACTGGGCTTGGAGGGAGCCATAAACAGTCTGATGGACGTCTGCAAACAATTTGTCTGTTAGCAGTACTCAAGGAGATTCTGTCTCCTTTGCAAGCACTCAGGGAACAAACGATGGCTACTTGGAAGGCATCCACCTGGCTGTGCACCCTTAGTACCTAGTATTTCACTTTTCTACAGGGCATAAAGCATAGATCCTTCAGCTCTACAAAAGAGTAACTTCAACTTGCACAAATGGCCCCTAAAAGCCTGCTGACACAGAGAAGCCTTGCACCTATTTATTAGGCTGCAGCAGCACTCAGACACTGCTTAATCTTAGTTCAGGAGCAGTAGGTGTTAGGAGACTGAGCTTATCTAGTAATAAGAATAAGACAGAGGAGGTCAGCATGTGTGAAAATGTGAGAGGTGTGAGGATGAAGGACCTGCATTTGACCTGCTGCAGAAGACAGCTGCAAAAAGACCAGTCTGTGTGCAAAATGTAGAGACAAGCAGTAGTGAATCACTTCCGATGGAAGTCAAGCCCCAGTGAGCCTCAGATCAAGCAATCCCTGAAACTAGGCAGGCTGTGATTAAATACTATGGTCTGATGCTCTAAAAGTTAATTAAATACAGGAGTAATGTAGGGCTTTTAAGAGCTCTTTTTATGGTCATTAGTTGCTATGCAGCTGAAAAGGGAATGAAATGCAAGTTGGGAAGGCGCTAGCTGAGCAGGGAGCTCTCAGGCACAGTCTTCCCAATGACAGTGCTGTGGGGCTTCCTCTTCCTTGTGCTCACCAGGGCACAAGGAGACCACTCTCTCTTGACCCGCAAGTCTCAACCTCCTGCCATTTTTTACTACTATAAAATATCCAACAATTCTCATTGCATTGATGCGGATTTACACCAATGCACAAGAGAGGGGAAGCAGTTAGTTTGAGATAGCGAGGAGTGACGTGTCCCCACCAGAGGAGCTGGAGCTAGTAGGCCATCAGCTAAAAACTAACTTGCAAATACTATGGTGTGCAGCATCTTCCTTTTGTCAGTGGGAGGAAGGGCCACAATATCAGCAGGATCAGACCTAGCACACTGCATCTCTGTAGGGTGGCAGATAACTGGCAAACTGCTCTCTGCTTTCCCTCCTGAGCTTCTGGCAGGAGGACACATCAGAGACGTAGTCAGTATTGTCATGCTCTGGTTATTATCAGGAACAGTTCCTCTGGCTGCTGTAATTTGCACTGAGGACTGCAGATGCCATCAACAGATCTGAGGGAGAGGAATTGTAAAGGTAATCTACAGCCTTCTTCCTCTAGTGAGCGGAAACCAGAATTTAGACTTTTATTTCAGAAATCAGAGGTGGGACACAGGAAATGAACTGAAACGTTAATTACTTTGACTTGTATAAGTGATTGGCTGTAATATGGGCTACCTATGCCTATTTCCCAATGCCACTGAAGCCCTAGTAGTTTTCTTTGAATTAGAAAATGGTAAATAGTTTTCAAGCAAATTTAACAACCAAGGTGTGATAGTAGTAGGTTCCTGACAGAATAGCTTTTCATGATCTGACAACCTCTACTTGCTTTCTGTGGTCACAGTCATTTCACCTGAGACAAGACGACTGTAAATGAAACCCCAAAATACACACCTTGTGCTTCTACAAAGCTTTGAAAATACGTGCTGGAATACTGCAGAGGGCTTAGCAAAATGGACGTCCTCAGTCCTCTGACTCCAGAAGTTATTGTTCTGCACTCATTATCACGGAATCATAGAATTATAAAAGTTGGAAGACCTCTGAAATCATCTAGTATGACCACCCACCGAAATCTAGTATTGCCTACTAAGCCATGTCCCTAAGTAAGATATCTATGCATTTCCAGAACACCTCCAGGGACAATTTCATATAGACAAGTCATCTCCGGCCTGAAGGACAATACTAAGTGTTTTTAAGGAGTGTATGACTAAGAGCAGGCATATCAGAGAAGAATAATCTTTAAGTACATGTACTCACAATAAAAGATGCATTGGTGAATGATTAGGAGAGGGCACAGAGTTAATGAAAAATGTCAGAATGTTTCAAAGATTTGCTTGATTATTAACTAGGAACTAACACAATGTACATGAAATCGTGGACAATAGGTTGGCTTCACTGTTAAAACAGAAAAGATGTCTCTTTAATATATTGGGCTGAAAAGAAGGTTCATAATAGAAACACCCATAGAATCTTAATTATAGAAGTAAATTGCACAGACTAAGGCTCCGATCACCCAATTTAGGAATTTGAATGCAAGTATTTAAGAGGCTTAATAGGCCTGCTACTGTTCAGCTGTAGATAGCAGCTGGCTTTGGGGGTACTTTAGCCAGAGATGTTGCATAAGAGGGGATTATAATGGAGGATAAATTAAGTAATTTTCAACCACTTCATTACACAATGCTTACATGTGTTGTCAATCATTTTTGACCCAAGAGGTTAGCCAAAAATTTGGAGTTTTAAAAATTGCTTACAAAAAGATTCCTGAATGATAGTCAGGGATTTGCTGCTACAATTCTTATTTAATTCTTCTTATTTACCAAGGACATATTAAATTCTGTTGTTTTTTTTTTTTTTAAACAGTCAATTCAACAAAAGTGTATATCTGGGTGTATGTACAGTGATGTGTACTAACTGTGTTATGGCTCTATAAAGGTCTCTAAGATCTTGTATCTTAAATAGAGGTCAGCTACATTTTGCTTCTAGCAGCCATTATTGAGAGTTGACACTGAAGCAGAACAGACACATTTCAGTGTATGCAAAAAGTACCCAACTACTCTAAGTTTTCCAACTCAAGTTTTATGCTTCAAGATAAAACAGCGGTAGAACAGGAGTGCAAATGTATATCTTGACCTTATTATCAATGGTCAGGTTCTGCTGAGGGATGTTAAGAACATATACAGATGAAGACTCTACTGGATGAGAGCAGCACAGTAAAGGCTTATGCCAAAGAGGCCTGAATTTAAAAATGAGTCATAGGTTAAATCTTTTTGTGTCCCATCCTGAATGATGACCCATTTGTTATACTTGCCACAAAGGCTGAAAACATGGACCTTCCTGGCAGATAGTCCAGACCTTCTCTATAGGCCTTACAGAGTTATTGCAAACGTGCTAAACATTAAGGAAATAAATTGCACTTGGTTTGACAGATTTGACTAGGAGTGCCAAATATAATTGTTGAGTATCAGGGACAAAAGATATCCTTGGGATGATTTCATCCTCGTTATTTCATTCTTCAGATTTGGCATTCACAGATTTGGCTCTTGACCACAAGAGCAGCTCTAAGAACTGTAACAAACAGCAACTGCACAGGTACCAAGGCACAATTACTAGAGATTATTGCCTCTCTGGGAAACCTTAGCATTTTCTTCTGTTTCCCTGAATACAAAACAGTGATTTTAAAAAACTGGCATAACCTACAACAGCCACTATATAAATGCTCTCTATTGTATCTCTAAATGCTATCATACAGATTGCTGCTTTCATTTGAGCAGATTGTTACTTTCTCTTGCCTGGGACAGAAAAATAGGGTGAGAGAAGAAGAAATATGAAGGCCCAAGAAGGTCCCTTTTTCCAGAAAGAAGGAATTATATCAGTGATATCCATGGGGTGTTTGGGAAATACGTGACAAATACCATACTCAGATTGGGACTGGGATGATTTGACTACATGTTGTTCATAATACTCCTCTTCCCCGTTCACAAAGCTCCAGCTCTCTGACAGCCCTCCTACGAGCACTCATTAGTCATGGAAGTGCACATTTCTCCATCTTTTGGAAAGCTACAAACCAAACACCATTAGCCCCTTTCCAGCCATGCTTGAAACAATACATACTAGCTCAGAGAAAGCAATCTGCTTTAGCCCGAGGAAAGGATCTGTTTAGTCTTTGTTATATTTTGAGTTATTTTCATCCCTGACACGTTCCATGAAAGCTTCCACAACTGTGTACTTCTTAAGCTATTTTTAACCCCTATTTAGAAAAAAAAAAATAATAATAACTTCCTCTCCTTTATCTTTTCTTGCTCTAAGTTGTTTTTTGTGATTTATATTCTTCTGCCACTGTGGCTGATAACTTCTTTTCCTTCAGGCCTCGAGGAAAAGGATTCTTTTATCTTCCAGAACAAGTAAGTGCGTGTATATATTCTTCTCAAGCAAGAGTTGGATCTCCTGGGTATTCACTGTTATTTATCACATCACTGAGACAGCAGGATACCTCTGCTAGAACCATGTGAACATACTTTATTGGGTGATTAGATCTGGAAGTTTGAATTTAGCCAAACCTGTAAAATAACACAATATATGCCCTAGAAGTGACAATCTATTCTAACAATCCTCAAATAATTACCTTAAAATTCTAGCAAGAATGCCACTTTGTAGCATCATGCTCTATGTAGAGTTCATTAAAGTCAGAGGATCTTTCTCTTTAAGAGATGTCTCTGTAGGAAACAGGAAAAAAAAACAGTTAGGAAGGGAGACTAACTTAGGGGTATAATTCGATCCTATGAGCATACCCATAAAGCAGTGTCATTCTAATGCAGTACCCTACCTTTCTCCTCAGAAATGTGACTGTGTTCTCCCACATGTACTAATGAAAGTGGCTGGAGGCTGAAGTTGAGGTTAATTCTTCCTTCATTGGCTTTCTGAATGTTCCTGGCACCGTTTGAAAGAGGAAATGCTACAGGACTTAGCAAACATTAGCAAAAATATTTTGTTTTAGAAAAAGCAAACATACCAGAAATTATTTTCACAGCCATCCAGATATGCTTCACTAAGTTAAAACATAACTCATGGCAAGATTCAATATCCTTGTGTAGGCATTTATTCCATGGGGTTTTCCAGTTCACTGCAGGCAGAAGGAGCTCAGTCTACTTTCTACAGTGCCCCGAAGGCAGCAGCAGTGGGTGTCACCCATGTGTTGAGCTTAATCATCAGATGAACAGTTTGTCATCTGAAATCACCACCAGTGAAAGTCAGATGACACAGAGCGATAACGCTTTTCCATGCTGCTGACAAGAATGATTCAACGGTCCTCACTAATGCCACCTGCTCAAATACTTCTCTCAGCAAGCACCAAGTTTGGAAATGGGAGCTGGTGAGCCCAGCTGGGTCCCACTGGAATGTAATGGAATACGTTCTGTTTATTTTGAGATGAGGTTTCAACTTAATCAACAGAACTAATTATTTAGTGCAATGTGCCAACTGGAAAGATTGGTACTGCCCATTTACTAAACTGCTGTCCTTGGCGCTCCTCTTGTTCAAGACAGACCACTGTTACAGCCAAGGTGTCTGAGTCCTGCAGGGAGCAGAGTATGAATGTGAATGCACTGTGAATGCAGTGACCGGCTTTTAAGCTACAGCACACTGTGAAGATAATCCAACAAAGGTTGAATCTTAACCATTAGAAGGCTTCCTCCTTCCTACTTCTAGCAGTAGCTTTTTGTCACGTTCAAACTGATGAACAACGAAAGCGATGACAAGGACTTTCAAAGATGTCTCTGGAAAATCTTACATCTATTTTCAGGAACAGAGATACCATCTATGAAGTGGATTTACTTGAGTGTCTTTCCTTGCTTTGACCTCGGACCCAGTGACCTAAGGGAGATTATACATGGCTTAGAATCCCATCACAAATCAAGAAGTTGTCCAAAGCCCAGGCACTGCTGGGGCAGGAATTTGGGATGAGGTGCTTCTGAGAAAGACATAGCAAAGCAACACGAAGAATACTAAGAGTTACACAGCTGAAGAAAAATTAAAGGCATAATCATTTGAGATTTTTCCTATTTAAGTCAGCATAAAGGGGACAATTGGAGTCACCATAAAAAGCCCAGCAAACTGAAGTGCAGAGGAAATTACTGTGGCCAAGAAACAAGAAGGAGAATGGCAGTTTACCCACTGGTTTCAATGGAAGCCACAAAAATGCTTAGAAAAGGAAAAAGGAGTGATGTAAGAGTCAGAAACTGCAGGCTGAGGCCCTGACCCAGCAGGAGCTGAAGGAGTCACAGGCTGACAGCCTCAGCCTACCTGGGAACGATTCCTGGATTCAGGTTCTGATGTGAGCTCTGTTCTAACTGAGGCACCTATGTGCTGTTTTCCATTCTCAGGTCTTGCCTCCAGTTATTGCTTTCTCTTCAATGACTACTGAAAGCCCAGTGGGATACACAAAATCTACTTCGGTGGGGGTCCTGTATACAAACCTTATAGAGATGCATTTTTTCATATTAAAATATCAAAGGCAGCAGGACTGTTTCCATTACAAATCTCCATTTTGTATCAGAAAATGTTGCCTATTAAAAAACATATTGTAATATTTGTGAGTTTTTTAATCACATTTTTTTTTTTAACCTTGTTTTGCCTCCTTGCAACCGCTCTCATAAAACCCACGACTGTCTTTTGCTCAGTTTTTCAATGTCTCTTGTAGCGAGAATTAGCTGGGAAAATGAAGAACTGGAAACTGACAGTTTCTTTATATGAATATGCATTGAGTGAAAAAGACAGTGCAGAATGTACAGAGATATCCTTGAATATGGGCTCTGATTTGTGCTGAAAAATTTGTTCTTCCTTTCTTCCTTTCCTTCTGACTTCCTTTTTCTTTCTTTCTCTTCCTTTCTCTTTCTTCCTTCCTTCCTTTTTCGACTTGTCATAATAAGAAAAAATATTTGCAGAGAGTTTTTGAAGTAATTACTATAATATGGACAGCAGTTTAGAAAATCCTACTCAGTTGAAAGAAAAAACACAAGTTAGTTTCCAGTTCCTTCAAAAAGCTATGCTTTTTGGAGTGTTTAGTGCAAACCTGCTGAAAGAGATTAAAGCAACAACTCCTTAAAAACAGCAACACAGTTTTAAAAATTATCTCCATCAATACCAGCTATTCATGGAGTAGTCCAAGGAGTCACAGAGGGCCCCATCTCTTTTCTATTTTCTCCCTTCTTAGGGAAACTTCTGACTCACTATAAGAGTTTTCTGATGATTGACACCCACCAAATCATTACGATGATGGCAGGGAATAGGTTTATTTTTCATGATAAATATTCAAAATAATCCTTCACCATAGTGAGATATTTCCAGCATCTTTGTGAGTATATCTTTTCAGGCCAAATAAATATCAGTAGAACTAAATGTTGAAATCTGACTCTTCAGATGTTTAGGATAGGGATGGAAAATCTCATTTTGACTCCTCCCTCTCTATTGTGAAATCTTTATCTGTTTACTTGCTATTGAGAACTTCTACTTGGACTTTAGTAACCAGGTCTCCTGATTCCACTCCAAGTGGAACAAAGTACTCCCACTTCCATGTAGATGCTGAGGCTTCTCTGTCACATACAAAAGGAAAACAGAAGACAACAGATGTCAGGTTCATCCTTGTTCTTCATCTTGGGACATATTTTGGAGGCTTCTGGAGGTGGACCTTAGCAACAAGCTCTAGATGGCTTTGTTTAGCAGGAGACTTGTACAGGATGAGCAGATCATTCACAAAGGAAGTACAGTGCCCACCATTCCCATACCACTCTGTGTATCTGTATCACAGCAGCAAAGATAAGCAGGTTAAAGCTGTTGGATGTTTCAGCCATTAAATATGAATCTAAAGCTGTAGCTGGAAATCCAGGTGCAGGCTGACAAAAGGGATACAGAGCATCTCCTCTGGTCCCCCTGAACTTATTCTGGGCTTATTCCCTTTTATTTCTCCTACTTTGGCTATATGTCTTATAGAACCATAACAGTGCACCCTGGTTAAAACCATTGTATTTGGCCCTAGTTTTCCTTTGTGTAATTTCACTAAAATTTGATAGAACTATATGAGGTTGTGGTTTGTGGGTGTTTTTTTATGTTTTTTTTTTTTAATTGTTTGTTGTTGTTTTAATTTGATCTAGGTTCTGTATTGCCTCCTTATTTATTGCATTAGGTCTTAATTTGCTAGAGAGCTATCAACAGATTGAGACCAAACTGCATAAATTATTAATGTTGTCATTTCCTGGTGTTTTTTTTTTTAAGCAATCCCACTAAATTCCAGCAATTACAGTCAACTGCAAAACAATTGCAGCCATTACTGAGCCAGCTAAAAGCAATTCAACAGCTGTATCTTCTACAGTATTACTGAGTCCAGAGACCTACAAATTATACAGACCTCATAATACTAGTTACAATTACAATGTGGCTTATGGAGCATGGATAAGTATGAATTACATGATAAATATCTTCAATTTATAAGGTTGTTAAAAAGTTATTTGTAGTGTAGTGTATTACTAAAGCAAAATTCAATGACTGCTAAAATCTTTCTAACATTTTATGCATTGTTATATATGTGTATTTTAGATTTTTCATATTGCTTTCTTCGCTTTTTATAGAATATCTGATCCAGATATTAGGTAAAAGTCATATGCAGAGACATATGTACATGCAAACACAGTCGTCCATGAGAATTTTGGTGTAACTTGCTATATGAAGGATTTTCTAACATTAATTGAATTAAAAGCAAAAATAAATGCAAGAATACAAGTATGGCTTATTCTTTGGAAAAGTACATACCAGGTCTCATCTTCCCTTCACAACCAGGCATAAAAACCAGGTTTTATAGTGTAATTAGGAAATAGGCTACCATTCTTCTGAATCCTTGGTTCTGCTTATTGTAACCACTGAGCAGCTGCTCAGATCGTTGAATTTGCATTTTAGAAAGCACACCAGATACAAAGCTAGTAGAGAGAGGCTGATAATCTGTTAACTCACATTACTTGTTTCTGCAAGTCATTACAATAATTTTTCATACAGTGTAGGTTCTACTGGTTTACTTTGCCTTTTGCCATTTCAAATGAATTCATTAATGAAACTTATGTTATTTAGCCTAGGAAATCAATACATAATTTGATAGATATTCACACTATCAGAAAATGAGAATGATTTAAGATACTAAAACATAAATTAACAACACGGGTAGAAGAAAGCTTTACCTCTCCTCTGTGCTACTTCTGCTGAGAGATGTAGATTGCAGAAATTTTAAATGCTTTTCTATTACCAATGGATACAATGCAAAACACTACTGCTAGAAAAATCCTAATCATTTAAAATAATGCAGATGATTAGCAACAAGTGATTACTCACATACAATGTATTCCCACAGAATGACACACCTTAGGCTGTTATTTATTTTAGACCGTATGGAGTGGAAGTCACTTCCCAAGTGCAGATTCTATTAACAAATTGTTTCCATGGGTTCTTCTAATGCTTCCATAAGCCTAATGTGAGGACATGGCCTCAAGCAGGGTCCAGTTGTCTTTTGAAGCTCTTTTAATTAATTATTTTTATTAAAAAGCAAAGGGGAGGAGGCATTCCTTTTTTAAGTTCAAGTTACTTGTATTTTGCTGAGTATCCCACCAGGTTTCAATGGCATAACCCAGTGATCCCAGTTTATTTTTTCAATAACTTTGTGAGCTTACTGGAAATAGCTCTGGATGGAGTTCTCCAAATCCCTCAAAGACCTTTCATACCACTTCTAAGATTGCTTCCAGTATACCAGTAACAGTACAGTTATAGCAGCATTATATATAAGAAATCTGTGTGAGTTCCGAAGTTGCTCAACAATAGCAAATTATAATTTTTTACACTGTAATCACAGAATCTCTGGGAATAAATTTAAAATATATATATCCTAAAATTAGACTTTTGGGAAAGGAAAAGTGTAGCAATTATTGGCTTGACAGCTCTTTTAAATATATAACACAAACACTATTAAAAATATAAACAAATACATATTAAATATATAAAAATACATAATGAACAATAGAAAGAAATTCAATATCTCTGAAACATAACAAGGTACCAGCAATTTACTTATAAAAAGTATAACAAACTTAGATAGAACTGCACCAAAATATTGCAGCAGCACACCTACCAGAAAATGAAAACAATTAATTATTAAAAGTCATTGTTACAATGAATTAGTAAAAGTCGTACTTTTCACAAATAGGAAATCTTGCTGCAATCCAAGCAGCTCTGGTTCTTTGGTTCAGCCCCCTTAAACCCAGCATGTGGAGCTCTCACCTCATTGCCTGCTGAAGCTGTATTCCTTGGGATAATCAAGAATGGTGCTACCCCATTTAGAGACTGCCAGTGCTGCACGTGAAGCAGAAAAGCGCATTAGCTGAAGTAGACAGTCAGTAAGGACCTCTTCTTCAAGGAATTCTCATGGCCAGATACTGCAACAGGGAGCCATAAAAAAACCCAAAGCAGTGGAAATAAAGAGTTAATTTTATACCCAAGTGGTTAACCTGGCCCTCTGCCCACAGATGTCTATTCTACCCTGCAGGCAGCCCTCTCAAAAGTAAAGAAAGATTAATTGAGATTAATGGCCTTTTCTACTGGCGTCCAGAGAAAGCCTTAATTAATAAAGCAACACACTGAACAGTGATTATAATTTATAATATGTGAAAACTTTAGAATACTTAAGAACTGACCAACACAACCCTGACTGAGAAATATCTTCCACCTATCTCGCTTTACTTGTAATATAATGTACACCTGTCCAGTTCAAAGATAACGTTCCACTGTTTTATGTTTTAAAGCCAATACACTCATTTTATATGCCAGCATTATCCATAAACTTGTAATCACACTTCAATCAGTTTGGACTTGAAATCAGCCCACTTTATGGTCACAGATAAAATTCCATAGATCTAAGTAATTGCACTTTTACATTTGTTGATTTTGCTTCTAGGGTCCATTTTTAAGCTTTCTTGGAACATTAATTTTTCTCCACTACCTATCACCCGTAATGACGTTATACATTTTCTCTCACACTGTTGAGGAACTACTACTTTCCATTTAGAAAAAGGCCAAATATTTTCACACAGTAACTCCTGCCTCAAACCAATTGTTCACAGATGAACTAGAATGATACCCTGTTAAAAAGTGTATAACTTAAGAAATTCACAGCAGAGATTTAATCATATATGAAGGTATGTTTATTCAGCCTGAAAAAAGTATATTCAAGAATTGAACAGATAACCAAGAAAATAGCAGAAATGAATCAAGGTATGTGTTATCTTCTAACTTCTCTATCATCATTACTAGACAATGCTCCACTTTTCCTTGGTAGATATATCTGTTTAAACAAAGAACCTGTAAGTTAATCATTCTTTACCAAGCCTACAAAAAATTTCTGCAGCCATCTTTTTAACTTTTGCCTTCCATTGATGCCTCATCTTTTCATTTCCTCTTGGCTAGCTTAGTTCCAGTTCTTGAGGAAGTACTTCAGATTCACGTTCCACCACCAATTTGCAAATGATAAAACACAGAAGAAGAAATTCAGGCAGATGTAATTCTGTTTACCTCAGTGAGCTATACCTAACTACAGAGTCTCATTGTTGCCCTAGCATGCTATTGATTAAACAGTCTTTGCATAGCTATTGATTAAACAGTCTTTGCATATGCTGAGTATTGCTTAATACTCACACGCTATGCAATCCTCTTCTGTTGCTTTATTTTAATGCACTACACTATGTTATTTACATGCAATGCTAAGGGGCTGGACTTCTTAATACATTTCTCCGCAGCACGTATTTATCTCATGCTTTTTTTTTTTTTCCTGCAGGAAATTATTTAAGTTGGGAAAAAAAAAAAACACACACAGTTCTTAATAAACCTCATCCTATCTGAAGGATGCTACCCAAAAATACTCAAAATCAAACCTGTGGTACATGTTATTAAATATCAATGACTTTTCTATGGATAACGCACCAGGCAGGAATACTTCAAAATATCTATTAAATATTATTCCTTTAAAATATCTATGACTCTTGATAAAATACACTGTATTTGTCTGATGTCAATTGCATTATGCACAGACCCATTTCTTTCCTTTTTTAGAGAGAATATAAGAATTTTACTAATACTTTCTACCTCAGGCTTAGACTCTCACTCTAAGAATGAGATTGTATTAAGAAATGGTCTTTCAATCCCAGAATGGGAAAGACAGACTCATAGAGTTAGCAACAATTCTTCTGTGACCATACAATTAAGCTTCTCTTGCAGACCTTTCTGAAGTTATCCTTACACAATGTATTTATTTTACTCACAAAAATAATGGGCCAATCTTATCTGCATTTCAAGAAAACATTTCTAATATAAAAGACTGCATGTTATAATGCTTAATACAAAAGTGGCTGAAACTTCTACCACACCAGGCAGAGCAAAGCAGGACAACCCCTTCCCTCGCCCAATGCCAGTGCTGGCCCTGACACAGCTAGGGAGAAAACAAAAGAGCTCACCAATAATTATTATGAGACAAGTAAGACAGCTTTAAGATCAACTTTTATTGAAAAATTTAAACTGCATTGCATATCTTCTTTATAACTTCAACATTTCTTTAACCACAAAACAGAGATTCTGTTTAAAAAATCTCTTCATTTTTGTCACCATTCTAAAAACAGATTATCAACAGTAACAACAGTTTTAAAATCCTGGGCTACTACCAAGTCCCCTGGTTCTGCCTGTTTCAATAAATGGTATAATCTAACAATCTTTTCCAGAGAAGTACCATTAGTAATACAATCAGAATTTTTCTCACTCAGAATCAACAGCTGCTGTCGATTTTCATCTAATGATCAGCCATTTCCATAAAAATTACTTCAGTTCACAAGCTCTGTAACTACAAATTCAGCCTAACACTTGCCTATTATTTATCTGAATTCGCCCATCCCAAATTACAGTGATTGTCAGTGTAACTTAAAAGACAAAACTGCTACCTTAGAATGTATTTTAAACCTCAGAAGAACAAAGTTACTCACCTGAAATAGTAATGCTTTGAATTAGTCAATGTTTCTGTATGTCCATACCTCCTGAACTCTCACAGTCAGTAGTGTATGGATTAAAAAAACAGGAACATCCCAGGTAACCTTTTGTTTGAGAAGCTGCAAGATATTATTCACAAATGGAGATTACCTACTGAGAAGAAAACACAGATGATTTTTCTTACTGATGAATCATAGAATCATAGAATGGCTTGGACTGGAAGCAACCTTAAAGTTCCAACTCCTAGTGAAAATCAGCTAACCACATTGGAAAATATTATGAGCCCTGTGACTGATATTACAATTAAAAGCTTCACAAGAAAAAATATAATTGTGGGTATCACCTGTGACAAGACACAACACTGCAGAAAGGCAAGATACAATTCAGAGTGTTGAAAGATGGATTTAAAGCACCCGTCTCCAGAGAAAACACCTCTGTGTTAACTGGCTCACTTCTGAGGAGCTCAGCTTCCTCCTGGATACAAATCATCAGTGGCAACAGCTACAACCTCTGATGCTTCTTACCTCCAAAAAGCAAGATACTTCACTAAATGAAGCAGCAGAAATTTTAGCAAGCAGAGCACAGACTATGTGCTGAGGAGATCTGGTTCTATTTCTGACTACATCACAGGACTGACAAAGCTTGCTGTGTGAATGCCAGTAAACCATATTACAGTCTGTCCTGTGGTTTCACAGTCAGTTACATCAGATAATTCTCTTTAGTTTATATGCTTCTAAGGAATATAAAATTTCAAATACAATTACTATAATATTGAGATGATGAACTGGATACCAGATCCATGAGGTTAAAATGTTAACGTTAGAGGATTAAGTATAAGCTGGATCTTACAGTTTTAGTAATACATTTGGCGAGTTAACTTTGGAGCAAAGTAAGGTCCATAGTTAACTGTCCTTGTGCCGACTATCCTAGTTCATATTGTTTCTCATAAACCACAAGGACTGAGGGAAATCCTTTAATATTCTGTGGCTAGACTAATAAGTGAGAAATTATGAGAGACCAGATCTCAGACAGAAGACTTTCAATTGAAATGCGACAAGCTCTTTCTCTTCAAAGCAACTTCTTTCTGCTCTTAAAAACAGTTCCCAGTTACAGACCATATGGTTTTGCTGAACAGCTTATAAAGAATGGTAATTAATGTTACGAAAGTTGTTACTGAAATCAGTATCCACATTGACTGTTTCTGCATGGCAGGCCTCAGGTCTCAGTCTCAGCAGACGTTTACATGAAAAATGTTAACTAGTAAAAACATAGCAAGCAAGGTATCAGCAACATAATTAAAGAAGGTTAATGTTTAAGATGAAAAATGTAAGATACTAACTGCACTGTATTGATGAAAGTAACCTAATCAAAGAAATACCGTGCTGTGGAAGGGGGGTGAACAATACTCCTATGAAAAGCTGGAAAGGCTGTGCTGCATGATACACCATTTACCATTTTAAGATTCTTCCTTCTATCTGTTCTGACCCTGCTGAAGATGTGAGACAGCATGCTCAGAAGACAACCCATCAGATCTGCAGGGTGGAAGTGTCTGCTATCTGTAGCTGTCTCGCTTTCCACAGGAACTAAGGGGGGTAAAGAGGATGTGAGGAAGGCATAATGTGCATTCACTGAACATCTGTAAAATAATTTTATTACTGATTTGGAGGAAAAAGAAAAAAAAGAAAGGAAAACCAGCTAATTATTGACTTGCATGGATAATAGACCTAGAGTCATATATGAAGAGGTTTAAAATCAGCATATTCCATTTATCACAATGACAGTAATTCTGTAGACAGAGAACTATTGAATTTTCATTTTGTTCCACTATTCTGCTTTTGCTATGGAGTTTTCCACTTTTTAGTATTGATCATACAATGATTAAAACTGAACAAGCTGCAGATGACTCTGGTGTCTACACTTCGAAAAGTCTGGCTGGTTTAAATTGCTGTGACTTGTCAGCTGTACGTCAGCTGTATTAAAAGATTCTGAGATGAATTTTTGTTCCTTTTTGTTGTTGTTGTTGTTTGTTTTGTTTTTGTTCCAGACATACAGTGAATTTAATTTCACTGAAAGAACGATGCTCATTTAGACTCCCACATAAATGCTACAGACCTTCAGGAATTTTCCCACAGAATTTACTTAAAATGGTCATAGAGATCAGTCCTGACATACAACTCAAAAACAGGGGCCTTGGTTAGCAACCGATATTCACTAGAAAAGCATTCAGAACACTGAACAGACAGTCAGACATTACATTTAATGAACTGAAATTTCTAATAGATCAAGGGGATTTCATTATTTGACAGCCTATGTACAATGTTAGAACTCCTTATAATCAGTAAAATTATCTGTAAATTATCATTTTAAGGGCACTAGGATTTAAATGAAAGTGTTAGCTAATATTTTTGTATCTTTTCTTTGGCTCACAAATACACTAAAATACCATAAACATTATTTAGAACTTCAATAATATATAAATAGGATACATTACAAATGGAAGAAAATACAAGACAACTCTTCAGCATGGTAAATCTCTGCGTATAAATAAGCAAATATTTTGTATACCTACAATTCAACAATTACCTTGCTGTAAAACTATTACATTTAAATCCTTTTACACAAAGTCATTTAACAATAATATACACAATCTACACAAATTAACCTCTAAAAATACAGCAATAATATAACTGTTACAATGACTCTGCTACTATTATCCCCGATGTGACACTAAAGGGAAAATACAACTATTTTACTCAAAGGTGCTGTTAGAGATTGCTGTTTTGTATGTGACAGAAGCACCAACAACAAGATTCAATACTGTTATACATTTTCTTTAGCTCCTAAGAATCTACTTTTTAGAAATGTTTCTATGTGTCTATTTTTACCTGGCAGGAAAACCTGTAGCACATTATCCACATCATTAGTTGTTGAAGGAAAAGTTAATTTTCTTAAAGTGGAAAACATGCTGTGGCTTAGATCTAAGTTCATAACCTCTTTATATATTTATATATATATATATGTATATATATATAATTATAGATATATATTTATACTGTACATATATACTGTGCAGAGTTCTTAATTTTCTATTTTCACGCTTACTAATTTCCTGCTGACAAAAAACAAGACCAATCTAAGAGTCAACAGTACTTCAACTTCAAGATAATACATTTTCCCTCAGTAAAGTGATCTACCAATACACATATATTTCAGTAGCCTATAAGTTTTTGTCGCTGCTTAAGGACATCTTAGGAGATTGAAACTTACAGAAAGAGAATTTCCTTAAAACATGTTCTGCAGAACTGGGTTGAAAAAATAACCAGTACTGGAAAACAGTGAATTAGAGAAATGAATAACTCATCCATTGTACTACAGCTCCTGCCCCAATCTCTCTATTTCCTCAATGAGGAAGTCTATGTCAGACTTAGTTGCTGCTGGGTTTGAGATGACCATTCGGAAGAAGTTGACCTTATCGCCCTGAGGCTGATATCCAACCATGGTAGTACCTGACTCCATCATCAGGGCTTTGATTTTCGGTGCCACCTTTAGAATTCAAAGTAGAGGGATGGAAGGAGAGACACAAAGCGAGAGACAGAGAGAGAAAGAGAAAAAGAGACTTTGAGAATTTTTATTTTTTCTTTGAGTATTACAAGCTGTCTAAATTTAGGGAAAACAAAAAGAAATGAAATGGACAGTTTAGAAAAGCAATATAGAATCTGTAAGAGAAAAAGCTGGAAAGCTTCAGAGACTGGGTATTTGAAGTAGAATTGACAATTATAATATTAATCTTTTAAGAAATCTTTTTAATTAAGAGACTAGCAGCATCCTCATATATTCAGAACATAATATTTTAATATATCTAATGTACATAATTTGTATGTGCTGATTAATTATTGTTATTCTTATATCCTGAGTGTTTGAGTGAGAAGTACTGAATGTGCACAGTTCTACTACACAGCCTTTGGATAAAAGATATGTATAACTCTGATGTCAAGAAATGTTGGGGACGAGAGAGTATTTCTTTTGCTGCTGTTTTGGTTTTGGAAAACTCACTCCAGAACCAACTTTATGAGGGCCATGGATACTTTTCATGAAAATATATTTATTCCCAAAGTCAACTTGCTAAAGGGACAAGGTAGGAACAGCAGAAATTTTTCAACAAGATCTTTGTTGTAAGGAATATTTTCTGCTAGCATAAGCCATGGAAACCTTCCAGCAGTTTTGCAGTACTGTGCGTTTACCTCTGCTACACTTCTTCACTTTAATTTATAAGAAATACTGTTCCAACAGTCCAATGCAGTATTAGGTGAGCCCAGCTATGCCATCCAGACCATTCTCCTGCTCTACTGTCTGCCAGCCAAGGTCAGAGCTCTGGTTTGTAACTGTTTTGTAGGATGCTTTATGACAGCCTTTAACAATTAAAATGGTCAAATAAAATATTTCATCCTTATTCCCAATCTTATCAAACTCCTTTTTTTCCCCTCTCATTTTAGGCGTTTTCCCTAACTCTAGGTTGTCCTAGCAATGTCTGTTTTCTTTCTGGGGTATGATGAAGACAAAAAAATGCCTCCCGAAACCTCCCAACTTTGTCCATTCTTCTTCTCCATACATAAAAAGTGCAATTCATTTTTACAACTATAAAATGATTCCGTTCTCTCCCAAATTTACTTTGTTTCCTTCCATTCGTCTAAAATGCTACTACTTTTTTTTTTTTTTTTTACTTCCCTCAGTTCAAAAGTCACAGAGAACTTCCCTGGTGGTGCATCTACAATACCTTTATTCCCCACTACCATTTCTTCAATAATACTATCCCAAAGTCTTTCAAACCATATTCATTTTCCCTGAATTGCAGTAATCAGTCAAACACTGGAAAATCTCCTGTGACCAAGCAAGAATTCCTAAAACCAAAATAAAAATCTAAGAAAAGACGTGCATGATTCCCTGTCTTATATCTGCCCCAGAACCTTCAAATAATTACTCTTCAGTTTCTCTTTCTGAAATGCTACCCCGCCCAAACAAGGTGGAGATGTCTTCTGTACCTAGCTACTTTTTAAATATTCTTATACACTTTTGGGACCACAGAAGGAATAGGAAACAAACAGACAAACAAAGCCTGATTGTGTTCTGTATTTTGTTTCATAGGGAAAACATGACTTCAACCTCAGCTAGAGATAAAGATAAATATCAAAGCCATAAAAGATAAGGGAGAATGTTGGTCCTAGCATCTGGAACTTGGGAACACAGACACATATTATTTTTAATAAAAAGAATATTTTGGGCTGAAATAGCAGACTATACTTTTGCATTTAGCATAAGCCTCATACCCTGTGCAGCTTTTCTCGCCTCTCATCACAGTCTGGCATGCCTCTGAGACTTGGTGGAATATACCAAAAACATACATTTGTGTGCTCCGGCTGCAAAAAGAACCAAACACATACATCAACAAAGTAATACAGGTCAGCCGTGTACTCTAATATACTTTAGCATAGATCTGGAAGCAAAGAAAATATATAATTTGCAGAAGTAAGTTTTTGCATCTGCCATATTAGATTCCTTATACATTGTCCCATCTTAGCATGCTAATGCCATCTGGCAAATGCCTTCTACCTTCATGCAGTGTTACAGGGAACTGCTTTCCAGGCTCCCTAAATGGGCAACTCTATTTTCCTTTTCATAGTCAATGAAGAGACAATATATTTACGTTATTCTATCAAAGATTTTATACAACGGCACTAGTAGCACAAGATATAGCAAAAACAGCAGATTTGCAGTGAAATACATGGTGGCACCTGGAATCTCAGCATAAATAGATGACATTAAGGTAGTCTTCATGCTTTACATTCATAAATTACCTAATACATAAATTTGGTCCCTACACATGGGTTAAGAGAAAGTAAACTTACCTCTCCTTCAAAAACCATCTCAAATTCTTCTCTGTTTTTTATTTTAGTGTAGAGGTATTCTGCCAGTTCCAGGCATTTGTTGATCTGATTTTCAAATCCCACTGTACCCTATTTTAAAAAGAAAGTTAGTATTAATTACAGAATACTTTTTCTTCCTCAGATGTAATCATCTTTTTGGAGAGATTTCACTCTAAAATGGCTTCAGACATATAACATTTAGTAGAATTATTTCTAGCAACTTAGAAGTGAAGTCAATTGTTGCATCAGAAGCAGCTAAATGGCTCAAAAACTGTAATCACCACTGGGTTCTGTTCTGTTTCCGAGAGTATTTATTATGATAACAGGAAAGACTTTTGATATTTTTAATATAGCATTTTTACTTCTCTTTTCTTCAGTTTCTAAAAACACAAAGTCCTGTTTTCCCAGTTCTTGCTGAAAGACTGTAGACATGGAAGAGAATTCCAACTGAAAAAGTAAGATTTGGGAAGTAATCTATTTCATTTTAAAGTTTGCAAGAACTCTGCATTTTAAAAAGCCAGCAAATGAAAGCTTGTCTGCTTAAAGTCATTTGCCTACCTATTGGTCTTTTGTAGCATCTGATCTTCTGAAAGATCATAATCTCTTTAAAAAGATGAGTGATGATAATAAATAAAATAGGAAAAACAAAACTTTCTGAAAGTACGCTTCTGCATATGAATGAAAAATTAAAAATAATAGAAGCACACTTTTATTCATTGCTATACTGCAGGACTATTCCTGAACAACATTGACCTTGTCACTTAGAACTTCTCGTTTTCAGCCAAATGAATTGACATTGTTCTACTAGCTGAATGGTTCTTTTCTGACCACAGATACAGGGTGTGTAGAGATTGTGTTTACACAAGTATTAAAAAAAGGACGTCCATATAAATTAAATAAATAACTTCTGATGTTTTAACTGGGCTTTTATGATTTACCTTTGCCTTCCACATCAACCAGAATTTGAAAATGTCCACGTGTCGACCACACTGTATTGCCTTATCTCCAGTGTCGTAGGATACATCATACTGTTTGTCTTGCTGGAAAAGATAACCTGCACACATTTGATTGCAGCCTTGAAGTATACCCTGTAATTAAAAACATGTACATACATGAAACGTATTGTGTACGTGCATGTCCATCTGTATGTATTAATGATAAATAAAGTAGTATGTCAAATATATACTGAAGAATTGCTCTTTAAATGGACAAATCGTGAAATATGGACCTTGTTTTGTAAATCTAAGGCACAGGCAAGATTTCAGAACCTAATGTGTTTTCCTTACAACTTCCTCAAATGCATTTGGATTCTTAATTTACAGCACTAACTTAGTTCATTTCATACCTTAAGGCTGTGGTTTTAAGACCTAAATATTTGATGCATTAAATTACATAGTGGGTTACAGTTGCATCCTCTCAGGGCTGCATAAAGCTACAAGAAATGTAGAAAAAAAGTTAAAGTCTCCAACTTTATATTTTGTCCAATTTAATGACGCTTAAAACTAGTAATGATTATAAACACTAATGATCAAACCTGGATGGTTTTTGCTTAGCAAGCAAGGAGAAGAGGAGTATCACAATCACTGCTTTTAAAATGATGGCCTACAAACCAATAGAAACTTACAAATTATGGATAATAGTCTACACAGAAAACACGAAGGAGAAAAACTCCTATATGTTATGCAGAAACTTTTAGAATACTGGGCAAGGTAAAAAAAAAAAAAAAAAAAAAAAGATCACAGATGCACATTCCATATACCAGCAGAACAAAGAGGCAGGTGCTCAGATGAAGTATACAAGCATAGCTGTAGTTAGTGTAGTTAGAAGATGCAAAGATCCAACAGCTGAGGATCTGACCTGTATTGCTTAAAACTTTGACGAAATAAAAATACAAAATAAACATACAAGAATACCAATTTCCTAAGCATAGTATAAACCCAAATGATCATGCACTATTCTTTTGAAAAGTAGGATTTGATAGTTACAATTTTTTTAAACTGATTAATTACTAGATATAAAGCAGACCTTCTCTCGGACCAGAATGGCAGAACACTGCAACAATACTCCCATCATCTTGTGTGGATTCCAAGTGACTGAATTGGCTCTGAAAATAAATAAATAACATACACATTCAAATAGGTCTGAAAAAGAGAAATTCAATATGGAGTTTGCCTTAGTTAACTGCTTGGAGCTGGAAACATACAGAGTTTTTAACCAGCTGATTTCACTTCTATGGAGATGATTACTGTCTCATGTCTGTATCTCCTTTCCCAGCTGTACGGTCCAGTAAAGGAGACTTTCATGTTGACTTCAAATATCAGACTCTTGATCAGTTCATATTATTATTAATAACAGCTAATTTGTGTCAGACTGCATTGATGAACTGAAATAGCAACTTTGTCCCCCCAGAATCCCACTTTAGAAACAGTATTAACAAAACTAACAAAAACAGTGTGGACTGGACGATGGGACAAAGAACTAAGGAAACAATCTGGAGCACTGGAAAAGTACAGTTATTTGCTGAACAGCTGGTGGAAATGTAAAAGTAAAGGAAAATTCACTTTGAATGCTGATCTGCTCTTCCAGCCAAAAGTGGCCTTTTCTGTGCTATCTTGCTAAGCCCATGGACCGTTAAAAGGCTATAAAACTTTATAATCCTACCATTCCGTGTGTAAAGGTTAAGACTCCTTATGCGTACGGACAAGTGGATGCACAAGATCATCTAATTTAATTGCCAAGATAAGACATTCTATATTTTTAATATTTCAATCTAGACAGTTTAATGTTGATGCTAAAATAAATGTACCCATATAATATGTCCACTGACCTCCTCATCTGAAGCTTATTAATTACCAAATATCTCTCGATTCACTGCATGTTCCAGAGGAGGAAACCACATAAAGATATTTAACAGACTACACGTGTGTTCACGCAATCACAGAACCATAGAATATCCCAAGTTGGAAGGGACCCATAAGGATCATCAAGTCCAACTCCTGACTCTGCACACGACTACACACACACACACACAAAAAAACAGACTATATACCTAGAAGCTTTGTCTAGATGCTTCTTGAACACCAGAAAGCTCGGTGCCACATTTCCCTGGGGAGGCTGTTCCAGTGATTGAACCTCCTCTTGGTGAAGAACCTTTTGCCTGATACCTGGCCTGAACCGCCTTCGTCACAACTTCTTTAAACATCATTGAATGAAATTTCAAAGAGATCTCCCCCACTCCTAACTCCTGCTCCCAGAGAACCAGCACAACCACAATTCCTCTTTCAGGCAACATGACAATTCATTCACTCCAATTTTTGAAGACTGCATCTTCCATAAAGATTCCAGATACAAATCCAACCTCCATCTGTACTAGGCTGGATAGGAGCATATATCAGGCAAAAGAATAGTGTGGCTTAGGCTGCATCTGCAGGGTGTACCCTTCTTCTAGAGCCTCCTTAGTCAGTGTGGACCAGCAGGTTAAGTAGGCGAGCCAATTAAACTTGTAATGGGTTTACAAGTATTATTTGTGGGTAAAATAAATTGTTTTTACAATATTAATTTCATATTAAGATGCGTTGCCTATGGCTAGCAAATTGGATTTGGCATACTGCTGTGCTGATTCAGAATTCTGCTAAAACATCCTATGCTGCGCCAGAACTGTCCATATGTTTCTCCTACCAGCCCTGCCATACATCATTCTTTCTTACAGTATGGGAGGCCCACCACTGGAAATTCTATTTAATGAAGAACTTCATTCACTGCTCTCATTGTATGCCTTTAGAAATTGTCCACATTTGGCACAGTTGTCTCAAGGAAGGAATTTAGTGCTTATTAGAGAGGATGTGGAGAGAGCTTGTTTCAGATCTTCTTTTTACTTTCCTGGAAGATGATACTTGCAGTGATGGGGAAGATCTTATGATTCTGGTTCTTCACTGCTGTTCTGACTTTTCTTCAGATGAGCAGCATTTTGTGACAGAACAGTTTCAGTATAAATCTGAAGACAATTTTTATAATCCCTTAAGCACTATGCCTAGAACACTCTCCTCTCCTTTTTTTGCCAAGCAATATCCTTGCCTTCCTTTGAATCTCCTGAAAACTTGGCTTTCACTGATGTATATATACACCTCACTCTTGTCTTGTACAGAATTGTTTGTCACACTTCTAGTTAATTTAATATTTAAATTCTTTATTCCAGCAAATTCATCTTTTCATGAATTTATGAAGCGTCATGTACCTCACTAAGCTAAGTTAACAGGATTACTAACAAAGTGCGTAATACCTTTCTATTCCATTCAGTTTATGACGATGCTTTCGGGACATTAAGAGTCCACCTCCCCAAGCAGCCTGGAAGAGACAGGAACAAAAGAGATTTGTCATTCTGAAAAGTCTAACATATTTTAACTTACTCAGGATCTGATAAATATTTTGTTTCAAGACAAAATATGTAAACCTAAATCCTCCATTGCCTGATTAATAGCATGCTAGTCAGTTACTTACATCTACATGGAGCCAGAGGTTGTATTTTTCACATATATCTGCAATCTCCTGTATTGGATCAAAAGCTCCATAAACTGTTGTGCCTGCAGTTGCATTTACAAAGAGAGGAATGTATCCCTACAATGCAAATAACAGAATTATTTACAGAACTCAGCCTCTTTCAAGAAAAACAAAAAGTGAAAATCACGATTTTTAATTAGATGAAATAAATGTGAACTGCAACTCTGTGGAGTTTGCAAGTGTAAAGAAGAAATTAAATAAAGAAAATAAAAGAAATAAATAAGTGTTAAGAAATCAAGAACAATCTTGGTAGCCTTTGATGGTTTTATATAAAATGGTTAGATATCTCCTTGCAAGGAATAACAATAAATGCCTCAAAATCAAGCTTACTGGCTACAGTTACTGCCCCTGCACTCTCACACTTGGAAGCTAAGGGAATTTTTAGGATTATCATTCAAAATAATTTTTGACGGTTTCACCAAACATCAAAGTTTGGCAAAAAATAGCTTTAATTCCTCGTTTTGTCATTTTTCCATGTATTTCCAAAGAGAAGGTTATTTTAAAAAGTTGTAAAATACAGATGTGAGACAATATATAAACAAAAACAAAAAATATTATTTAAACAGTAAATAGAAACCATTGCAAAATAATTCCCTAAACAATACAGAAATATATAGTTATACAGTTGAAAAATACTATCATAAGATTTATATTTTATAATGTATTTGCTTAATGCTACCTCTCAGCCCTGCAAGGAAGAGGTAACATATTTTATTAAGCCAAACATTTAAGCACTATTAAAAACAAACAAACAAAAAATACAAACCTTTTGTTTTGCTTCCAAAATTTTTGCTTCCAAATCAGCTGGTATTATTTTTCCTCTGTAATTATTGTAAAAACAAAGACAAAGAAAACTGAAGATTGTATACAGAAATACTAGCTACAGTTGAAATAACTTAATAGCATTTTCTCAACAGGTGATTAGCAACTCGACACACTGTATTGAACCAGCCCTTAAGTATGCTAAAACAAATTTAACAGATGAACACATTTAATATATCAAAACATTAGCATCCATCTTACCTTTCATTGCACTTTATCAAAATTACATTGTCTGTTCCAAATCCAAGTGCAGCTCCAGCTTTCTTTATTGAGTAGTGACTCTGCAGGAAAGCATGTGCGTATGGAGGGGTCATTTAATAACAAAATGTACATCAATAAATTAACAAGTAAGTGTGTTAAGCTCACATGTTCTGAGGTAAAGAGAACCAGTTTAGGGACTGCAGCCATGCCTTTGGTTTTGACTTCAGGGAAATATTTGTAGCGTGCAGCCATTATGCTGTACATGTTGGAGATGGCTCCTCCTGTGAATGAATAAACAAATGAATACTAAAATAGTGATAAGAAAAAATGAATATTATACCAAAGACACACAAGCCTCATTGGCATTATCAGGGAAAGTGGCAGCAAAGTATGGAAAGTAAATCTCTGAAAAGCATGGCATCTGTCTAAGTAGCATAAGAACAGATGCTCTAGAAAGTTATACCAATAGCCTAATCTATCATCTTTTTCAATTGCTATTATTTTGTAACACTTTCCTAAAATTATCAGTTTTCATTGTACTGCTTTTGCAGGACAGCTTCTTGTTAGTAAGAAAAATGGGAAGTTATCAAATTCTCTCGAAGCTAAAGTCACGTACAGTATAGATTTATCCCATGTCATTGTAAATACAGAACCAGATGCCTAAAAGGTAGGTTTCTCCAGCTAAGATAGTAATCCTAAGATACCTTCATAGTGAATTTAAAGAAAGAGGCACTTTGCAGGCTGATTCAACTAGTATATTCTGATACTTCTGAGGAACGTGAGTTGAGGGAAAAAAAAACACTTTTTTCTCTTTCTTTCATTCTACAAAAGGCCCAGTCCAGATATGTCAGCTGTACATGCAGACGTCAAGATTTAGTGAGAAGAATCTCATCTACAACGTTTAGGAGAATTTATTTCACTAGTATTTCTTCATCAACCAGAACACTGGGCAAAAATTTTCTCACAGATGGGACTAGAAATCAAGTACAAGTGCTTTCCTGGGTTTTACACAGGCTGTTCCAAGAGAAGGCGAAATTTGTCCTTCATCCTCTGAAACAGCATGGTCTTCCCCTCACCAACAAACCCAGAAACTTGGAGTACTGTTGGGTGCCCACTACCCAGACATGGACCTGGGGCTGCCACATGTTTTCCCGTTCTTATCTACAACTGCTGATTGCTTTTATACCACCCTCACAGGAAGACAACTGTGGCCTGTTCTTCAGAACCAAACTTAGGGAACCCAGCTGGTTTTCTGAAAGTTACATGTAGTCTCTTTTTCCTCAATAGCAGGAAATGGCTCTGGAGGTCAGCAGCTTGAGAAATGAGGCACAACAAAGGGCGTTTAAATGCCTAATCATGTTCCAGAATCTGTAATCAAGCTTTAAAAATGCTACCAATGTTCTATGTAGCCATGATACATAGACATACTCAAAAATAAAAATTTCTTTTTTCTTCTTTTGGGGATGCATGAACAATGCATATACTTCAGATGGGAAATTGCTATTTCTAAAATTCTGACATGTTGTTTGGTCTTGCAGATATTTCACACAGAAAGAGCTTATGGTTATTTTAACTTTTGAAATTTTAGTCATGCTTCCAAGCACAAGAAAAAAACCCACCAGGTGAGAATATTCCATCGCCATCTTTATTCGACCATCCAATAATCTCTCTCATCTTTCGAAGTGTTATTTGTTCCATGAGGACAAAAACAGGGGCAATTTCATATGTAAACCTGTATGGGTAAAGCAAATAAAACAAACAAAGTTAAAATACAGATTCAAAAAACACAATCAGTTGCTTCCGATTCCTAAAAATTTTCCTGTAATTCAAGGATCTGATATTGCAAACCTTATGCAAGCAAATATCCTCAGAAGACAATATGTGAAATATTGGTCTATAAAGACCTGCAATATCAATAACTTATCTATTACAACCAACGTGAGACCTAATATTCACCATCACAGAGCTTCCGACTGCTACGTTGGAGCACATTTGTCTCCCAAAGTGACAATTCTTTATTAAAACAGTGAACTTCAATGAGCTAACCCCAGTCATAATTAGAACTATTGAGCTAGGGCTCCAAAGTCTAAATACAATTAATTATGTGGATTTATTCTGTTGATGATCTCCAAGGACAACTTATTTCTACAATACCATGTGATCAATAACTGTCAAGACTAATTATAAATGATGATTTTCTAATTACCAATTACAAATACAAGACAGCAGTCAGCAGTTGTATCCACTTAATGAAGGCAAAAAGCAGTGCATAGCCTGGTGTGCCATGATGTCACCGACAGAACAGTGGATGGAAAGTGACAGCCATGCAACCATTTCTGGGGAGGACACTACATGGATAATTTGATACTGCTGTAAAAAAACTAAGTGTTGGGTATGCCAAGGAAAAGAAAGAAATAAAAATGTATAGATAGATAGATAAGGGGAAGGGAGGGAGGGAAAGAAGGCAGGAGCAGAAAGAAACTAAGCACTCCAGCTGTGATTTTTAACAGAATCTTCAGGAGGGTGACACCCTGACACTTTGGAACTGCATGATCATTTCTGTTTTCAATGCAAATAATTTCATCACAATTTACATGTTGTTTCTTTAATACTTAAATGACACCAAGTATTATTATGGCAAACCCTAGGGGCACAAGCTATTCCCGAAAGCTTGTATTTCACTTATGTCTACACTGTTTAGTTTAAAATATTAAAGTTTGTATCTTTGCTGACAGCTGTCACTGCTATTTTGAGAAGCAAAAAATACGGTCTCTTTTATCATGATCAGAACCGTCAGAGACAGACAGTTGAATACCAATCTGGAATTTGAGTGCTACCAATGATTGCAGAGACATAATGTTAACAAACCAGTTGATGTCTGCAACCTTCTCAGTATAAAAAAACACTACAGTTCATTTTGCTCTGTGTTTTTACACAGAAAACCCTTTTCTGAGGCACATTCCAACCTCTGTTTAGGCAAAATGCCCTCCTGAAGCCAACAGGAGCTCAGCAGTGTACTGTGTAGCCTATATACGAGACAAACTGAAGTCAAAGTGATTTTCTCCATCAGTTTAAATGCATTTCTAATTTTATCTGGAAACCTGGCACACTCACCCCTATGTGCTTCCTGAAAGACTTCAGTGTTTATACAAGTGCACAATATCAAGCAAGATCTTTATTTGTAAAATACCAAGATATCACATGGGAAATTGAAAATGTAGCAAAACCCAAGTAAAATAGCGTCTATTGATTTCATTGTGCAATTATTTTCTGAGTCCCTAAAGTCTGACAAAGAAATTAAGAAACCACAGCAGATGGTTGTAAGTAATAGGGCAGTGTAGTTATGTTAGAGGACGGCTGCAATTTCAAAAGTCATGTCTTGCTCAAGGTAAGTAAAAATCATTGCCTGTCTTAAACTTGAATGACTTTGAAAATTTCTGTAAAACTCAGAAAATGTGTTTCACACCCAATCTCCTGATTAGACATATTGATTTCATTTTTGGTATTCAGTTACATATATTTCTAAATCAACAATAGTCACAAGGCACAGGTCTTCACTAACAAAAGAAACAAATGGGTTTATGTTAGGAGTGGCCATGCTGACTTAATTCTTCGCTCACCTAAAGGTAGGTGTATGATAATAATTAATAAATATAAAGCATCGTATATCATTCTTATGTGTTACATTTTCATAAGCAACGATGCATAATACTATCAATATAATTCTCTCATCTTAGCTACAAGGGGCATAAAGGGAACTTCCAGATCATACTATTGCTCTCCAGCCCCCAAGTGACAGATCCCCAGAGCTGACTGAATAATGGCAGCATGTGAGGATTCCAGCAAAGTCCTCTGCTCGGTGGTTGAGCTACAAATAGCACATTGGTAGGTTATTTCCAAGTTGATGTGGGGAGCTTATTACATTTAATCTATTGTCTTCACAGTGACATTTAAGGAACGTTTCCAAATGACAATATAATATTTCTTAAGAGAATGCAGATGTTTCTGTTACTCAAAATTCTCTTGAGAAAAAAAAAAAAAAATCTATTCCTCTAACTGCACACTAGTATTTTAAGTACTCTTTGCAAATGGAAAAGGTGGAAAAGAAAAATGGCAAATGGAAGACATTCCCTACTGCAACCAAGCGTTACTGTTGCATTACATGGTTGTGCAATTGAAAGGTGATAGCCACTCCTAGATAAGGGTCAGAACATGCTCTTCTGTGCTGGAACAGTGCTCAAAGAGCTGCTCCAGCCACTCTTAATAACCTTGTCAGCACTCTGAACTCATACTTTACAAACACCTTGCTTCAACAATACTTGCAATTACTGCATTACTTTAATGCACATCATGTTGACCTTGGTTGGCTGGAAAAAAAAAGAGAAAGAAAAAAAAAAGGAGCAATATACCATTTTCCATTTGGTTAACCTCATGCAAATAAATAGATGCAGATACTCACAGAAAATTGTTTGCAGGATATGTTCATGTAAATGGATCAGAAGTTAGCTTTATTGAGCTAGCTATTCAACAACTTACTCTTAAAACCAAAATAAGAAAGACAAAAGCAACCTCATTGAACAGTTGCTTTTCAGAACTGAATAAATGCAACATTCTTAATAATAATGGCAGCATTTCCTAAGGTTATTACAGCCTGCCACAGAGCTGAATTTTGATATCTCTTATCATATTTGTGCAATTTCATTTAGTACAAAAGGAGAGCTAAGCTGGGATAACTCAGTCAGTCGAAGGGAGCAAGGCCTGCAAAATGATGCTCTGAAGCTTGTTTTTGAACAAAGGGACAATATTTAAGCAATTTCAGAAATGCAATCAGAAACATTCTAGCTTTTACTCATGGCACTGAGAAAAAAAGCACCTTGCAATCCTTGCTTTACTATTAAAATGTACACTGCTGCTGTTTGTTTTGTTTTCCCAAACAGCTTTTATGCCTGAGTACTTTATAATATGTTATATATATATCACAATAACACTAGTTGAAAAGAGGATAATTGTAAAGGGCAGGTTGGCTTTGGCTGGAGCACCTGATACTGTTTTCCTTAGTGCTAATGGGGAAATGAGGAAAAAAGCTCATGTTCAGATCTGCAGCTACATTTCTTGCATTCTGCCAATAAGCAGCAAGGTACCTGGCCTAGAGGCAGCTTTACAGTTAAAACACCCTCAACGAAGGGCTAAGCATTTTGGAATATATAGAAACCAATGCACAAAAACTACCGGGAAGCTTTCTTCATGGGTTACACTCTTCACTGCAAAAATTCAGCACAATACCTTGCACTTATTTTCATTAATTCATTAAATTAATTTCCATTAATTTCATTAATTAAGCTTTCAGTAATATCGAGGTAAAGAAAAACTAGGTAGTTTTTCCACTGGCAGATTTTAGATGTAATTTATTTTTTAATGCTTTATTTATTCATGTACTGCTTTTACAAACCTTAGTCTGGGCAATTCCTTCCTTATCACCACATTAACTTTCAGTGATACGTTTTAACCCTTTCGAGGCCACCCAGAAGTAGCAGAGGGACAGATGGTGGCCCAGCTCCGACACACCTGAAGCCAACAGGAGGACAAGCAATTGTCTGACATAGTTTGTGTTCCATTGGTACTAATGTGGAATTACCCAGTCTAGAGACAAACAATTACAAAATATATCTGGAAAAGATCAGTAAGAGTGATCTGAGAGATGAGAATTATTTCATGTTGTTCAATAAGGATCAGATTATTATTTTTATATTAGAATTGGCATATTTCGCTTACAGTGTGCACTGTGATATTTGGGTTTACCGGGACTGCAAAACGGTTACAGTCTATATGACTATTTGCTCTGTATTACAGTCAGGGGAGACATTTCTAACGGAGACAGAGCAAATGGCGCCGAAGTGCACGTCTGTCGCGACAGGCGACAGCCAGCTCAGCACAACCCTAGCTCGGTAGCTTACATGTTGGTGTTAGCGGTGGATGTCAGCCACTCCCCCGCCAGGCCGATCATGTCCAGACCCGTGGACAGCTGATTGAAGAAGCGCGGGTGACCTGCAAGGGAACGAGA
This sequence comes from Perdix hodgsoniae, assembly GCA_035772895.1. NCBI lineage: Eukaryota > Metazoa > Chordata > Aves > Galliformes > Phasianidae > Perdix > Perdix hodgsoniae. The sequence goes on along the minus strand of JAPSGF010000048.1, from coordinate 3,733,240 downwards.
GCAGCTTAGAGCGGCTCCGTCAGCTCCGCAGCCCCGAGTTTATCCCGTCTGCCACAATTCGCGACACTCGCGACACCGCCGACGGCGCTTCCGAAACAACTGCATAAATCTAAGAGCGTTAGCATCGCGTTAATGGACGTTTCTATCACGAGAGCCCCTCAGCGCTCACCGGCACTGCTCGCCGTCTATGCCAGAGCCACCCCGCCACCTCCCACCGCCATCCGAGAGAGCCGTGCCCGGGTCGTGGCTCCGGGAGGGGAACGGCACCGCCGTGCCAGAGGGGAGCTGACGGAACGGCAGCGGGGCTCCGCGATCAGCGCAGTGCTGGCGCACGGGCACCGCGTCAGGACCTGGATGGATAGGCGGCTCCCGGGAACCGGCTGAACTCCGCGGGGTTCCCGTACTGATAATTCCTGGGATTTCATTCTCTTTTGCACTAAACGTCTGACGAACATAAAGAAGAAAAACTGCAAATTCAGTGTCATTTATGCTCTCATTTACCTAATGATATTGCTCCCCGGAGGTACAGACAGCTCGCATTTCATCAAGTGAAGGAGATTACGTCTTAAAAACGTGTTTCTGGGCTCTGCTAACAGCGGCGGGCCCTGCATCGGGGACGGTGGGACGGCACGGGCCGGCAGGGCCACTTCCATTTTCTGGGGGGGCCCCATTGGAGCGTGCCGCGGGATAGAGAGCAGCCTCAGAGCGCCTGGCCGTCTGTGTGACCGGGCCCGGTACTGTGCGGGAACCCACCTGTCCGCACCCCGTACTTGAGCGTGTCCCGACAGTCCACCAGAATCTGCTCCAGGGACTCGGGGTTGTCCGACAGCTCCAGGTTGAAGCCCTCCATGCCCTCCAGCAGCTGGTGCGGGTGGTGGAAGTCCAGCACTTTGGTAGATCTGTCAAACGTCTTCCTCACGTAGTTGAGGAGTATGTCCACGACCTCCAGCAGGAACTGCATAGTCTGCTCCTCGCCATTCTTGGCGGGCAGCAAATCTGCGGGCAAAGCAGCCGTCAGCTCCCGCTTAGGGAGCGAGAGGCGGAATGAAGAGCCTCCGGCCGTCCACAGCCATCTCGGCTCCTGGGAGCCGCGGCCCCGGCTCAGCGCCGCCGGAGGGGACGGAGGCACGGTAGAGCCTTGCCTGCCTGAGAGGCTGCTGGGGCCAATGGCCCGCTGGGGAAGGGTCCACAGGAACGAGCGGCAGTGCACCGCTACTTGCTGCTCGCCTCCCAGAAGCACCCAAACAACAACCTCTTCCCCAGCCTCCCCATCTCCGGTCCTATACTAGCAGCCACAGGCCGTTTATTGCTGATCTACTAAAGGGGAAATTAATTAAATACGAAATTGCGCTCCTCCTGCGAGTTGGCTCTGGAGTGACCCCGGAGGAACAGCTGGAGCTGAGCTGAAGACGATCAGCCCAAAGTACAGCAAATTGCATTTCAAAAAACTTTTAAGCACCGCCAGTGCGGCTCTCAGCGAACACACGCGCGGCTTCCTCCAAAGCTCCCCAGAGAGCAGCAGCCCTGGCTGAGGCTGGCAAAAGAGCATGGAGCTGTAGGAGCGCTTACCTCGGGCATACAGGTTGGAGAAGTCCGTCTCGGTGCGGCGGAACCGGGCTTCCCGCTCGCTGTTCTCGCACGCCAGCAGGTTCTTGGAGGACTGCCGCTCCTTCAGGGAACCCACGATCCGGCCTTTGTCTTCCAGGCTGTTGGTCCTCTGCAGGAACCCTACATCGTTATTGCAAGGTGCACAAGTCAGGGTTTTCTCGCTTCCCAACATGTTTCGAAATACCTACAGCAGCTCTCTAGATAACAGTTCAAAGCAGCGTTTGCTCTGGATCTGACTAATGAGGTCAGGAATAAGAGTATTTATGGGGCTTATATGCCTCCAGGAGGAGAGCTCAAAATGCCATCAACTGCAAAAACCCAGCCATGCAAAAAAACAAATTTTTGTCACTTAGTGCAGTGGTACATTCTTATTAAGTCGATCAGACAGATTCCACTTCAGTAATCAGCCACTGGAAGAGAGTTCAGGATGAGTCAATGCTATTTCAGCCTGCAGGCGAAGTTTATGGACCTAACAGACAGGGGCAATGATGTATGATGAAAATCAGGGCCACTTTGCTTCTCGTGGTGCTCACACGCACAAGAGGCACGGGAGCGGGCGGCCGTTCTGCAGCGTCCTCCTCCTCGGTGCCCTAAAGGCAGCGGCAGCATCCACCGAGCCCATCTCCCCGCTCAAAGAGGGAAAGGTGCCCGCGGCAGAACGAGCCCCAAAGGTTCTGCCACTGCCCTCGTCCTTCCTAGGGACTCCGCTCCCACCGGCGCTTAGAACCTCGGCTCCCTACGGTACCAGATTACGGCCAACAGCCGCTTTTCAGGGTTTGTCTCACTGAATTAGATGACGCCTGACAAAACACCCGTAGCGCTGCCCTTTCCTTTGCCAACGAAGGCAGTGGATTCCGACTTCCCGGCGGCGCGGAGTGCCTGGGGCAGGCGGCAGCAGGGCCAGTGCTCAGGGCGGCCATCGCGTTCTCTGCGATTTTGTTTTGATTGAGGAACAGCTGAGCCCGAGTTCCTCCGTGCTCGCGGCTGATCGGCAGAAAGGAACGCTTTGGGGCGAGGAAAGCCATCGCTGGAACTTCGCCCCTCCGCGGCCCCCGACGCCGCTTCTCTCCGGCTCTCTCCGCTGCCGGCCGCGTGCCTCGGCCTCCTCGGGTCACAACTCGGGACCGACGGGCTCTGTCTGTACGTAGCTGCGTTGGTACCACCGCTACCGGTCCTTGTAGCGAGTGAGGGGCTCCCACTCGTTAGGCGGACGGCTAACACTGAAGCTGGTGCAGTTCAGCCTGAATTCCGGAACGCCCATCTTTTCCCAGAGCCGTGGCCTCGCTTCGCTGTACTTCCCCACCCGTTCTTCTTCCCAGCTCCGCGCGAGGCGGGTGCCTCTGGGCCGGGCTCAGGCGTTGCTAAAGGCTCTGCCCGAGGATATTCACACTGCTGGTGCTGCCTGGGACGCAGGGAAGTGCAGCAGCCTTGGCTCGCGGGCTCCTTCCGCGCCCGACCGGGCCTCGTCTGTGTCCCACGTGGAAAGAAAACCACACAGAGATCCAGAGAGAAGCAAAGCACGGCCTGCTGCCAGGGCCGCCTTTCCGGAAGGGACGAGGAGCTCAGCGCTTTCCAGCAGGGGTGCATCGTGCCCCCCTGGCAGGCGTTCCCGCCGACGTGCGTGAAGAGGCCGAACATGTGCAAGTAGAGGGCGGGCTGTGAGGGAGCTCCTCGGGCCCGGAGCGACCGCGGAGCTGCGTGACCCCACATCGGGGCTCGGCAGGAGGTGGTGTGGGAGCCCTCCGGCAGGGACGGCCCCGCGGCTCCCCACTCACGCTGCGGCCGCGGCTCCGCGCCCCGGCTCTCCACAGGCAGTGTGAATCCCGAGCGCTCCGGGCACGAGCCGAGCTCCCGGCGTGCGCCGCTCGCGGCCGTCAGCCGGTACCGAGCAGCTGCCGGCGCACCTGAGCGGTTTTCTTACGCTGGGTGTTTCCACCGATCCCAAGCAAATGGCTGCAGAATCGGCCCTGGCAGCGCTGCTAATTGCAGGAGCCGTGCACGCGGCTCCGGACGCGGAGAGAAAGCTGTCCGCACTTCACACGCAGTGACAGTCTCTGAAACCTCTTTAAAATGCTATTATTATTATTTTTGTTTTATAGTGGCTCTCTTCAGGCGGTGGCTATCAGGCAGGTAAGGGTCTCATCCTGACGCCGGTCCGTTGTTAGAGGGGAAACGACACGTAAATCTCGGGTATGTAATTACCGGTAATGTCAGGCACAAATCCACTAGCCACCCTTTGTTCAGAACCTGCGCTCCCTGTGAGCTGAGCTCTATTTCAAGTTCGCGTTCTCAAAGCGAATCGATTTCTGCGTGACACAAAAAGGAACGAACCCGAGGCGCTGCTCTGCCACAGCTCGGTGACGGCTCAGCATTTAGTGTCGGAACAGCGTCTTGCGAAAGGCACGGACGAGGAGATAGTGGCTGTAACAGTTTGACGTTGCCTTGTTTAGCACGTGTGATTAGGGCTTGGCAGCCTTAGCGATGTGCTCCATGTATTTCCCGAAGGCAGCATTCCCGTCCGTTCCGCGGAGCTGGCACATCCCGGGCTCAAGGCTCAGCAGATCACAGAGTAGTTGCGATCGAACCCCCCTATTCCGAACCTCATGGGCATGGGATATTTGTCTCGCCAAACAGAAGGAAAAAAGCCAGAAAAGGGAAACAAACAAACAAACAACAGAACAAATCCCACAGCATCCGTGCTAGCTTTGATTTCCCTTCAGAAAGCCAGCACTACGCGCTCCTGCCGTTCTCCGACCCCAAGCAGTGCTGGGGCGTGTCATTTCCAGTGTATCTGAACCTGCACCCGTACAGAGGGAGCTGTGCTGTCCCCCCATAACCCCGCTCCGGCGGCGCGCAGCGGGCCCAGCGGGGCGTTACTGCATCAGTGCTGCTCGCCAGGCTAAATGAAAACGATGATGAGAAGCCCATCGCCGCAGCAGCTAAGGGGAACGCTCCATTACACCCGGCCCGGGGCTATTTATAGAGCCAAACGGCTGTCGGTAATGTGCCTGCGGGTGCCGATGGGATCACTAATACGTCCCAGGTCACGCACTTGCACCCTCGTCCTCTTTTGCAGTCCAAACTTCCACTTAACGAAACGCGTAGCGAGTGAGCTTCGGCTCGGGCGGGGAGGGCAAGGAGCTCAGCTATGTCACTGCTTAGACAAAACGTCCATTTCTCACCCCCGCCAACCAACACAGAGGCAGTAGGGGAATGGGAAATCCCGTCCGTATTCGCAGGGCACAGCGGAACGATTCTTGCCATCATAAATGAAGATCAGCCTGTTTGTCTCCGAAAGAGAAAGCGCCGCTGAGAAATCCGGAGCAGGACGACAGCTCGTTATCTGCAAATGAATCTCCTGCTCTAACACCGCGATCTGATTGTGCATTTGTTTCCCTTTCTGCGTTCCGTGTGCCTGCGCGCTGACTGGCTGCCAGCGCTATCTTACCAGCGCAGCACGCTGACGGATTGCTCTTTAATAAGGCTCTCGTTAATCTTTCTTCCCCAGGAGATCCGTATTTTCTACTCCGATAAGGCTGAACAATTTCAGACGGAGAGGCGGCCAAGCCCCCGCTCGCCCCCGCTCCCCGCAGGAGGGGCGGAGGGGCAGCGGCCGTCCCACCCGCGCCTGGGCACCTGGGAGCGCAGCCGGGGCGCGGTGCTGAGCTACCGGGAGCCCGCCAGGGGGAGCCCGAGTCCGGTGCGCCCGGTGCTGGGGCGGAGGGGTTCGTGCCCCGACGGAGGGCGTTCAGAGAGGCGTGCATGAGCTCGGGGTGGGGCGTCCCGCGGGAGGACTTACCGCATATCTTCAGGCCGATCTTCCTGGTGCATCCGTGCGCAACGCCGCACCACGAGTCGTAGGCTGCAAGAGAGGGCAGAGGCGTTGCCTGGCGCGGCGGGACCCCAGCGGGACCGCGGCCGTGCCCTGCGCTTCCCCATCTCGTTCCCCCCCCGACCCGCCGTTTCGGCGGGAAACTCCGGGACTCTTCCTCCCTGCGGTGACAGCGCCGGGAAAAGAGAGAACGGCACCTGGGGCCGGAGCATCCCATCATGCACTGGCGGGGCTCCAGGGAAGTGGCAGCTTGAAATAAAGTGGCGTGAAATGGGGTCACAGACGAGTTCAGGAATTAATTGTGTGAATAATAGTATTCGTCTCGATGAAGGGACGTGGCTGGCTGGGCCGGGGCCGCGCTGTCGGGCCGCCGGCAGCCGCACCAGGGACACTCATTTCCGGCCCTACCCGACGCCCGTTGCCCGCGGCGGTTCAGCTGGGCTGCCCGGCCCTAAGCGCCCCAGGAAACGCCGCCGAGCGGCGAGGCCGGCTCCTGCGTGGTGCAGCGCGGCCGGCCCGACGGGAACGAATTCTTCCCCGGTAATGCGAAACGCGCCCCGGCCGTGCCCCGCCTAGACAGGGAGAGGAGGGCGGCGGGGCTCCCATCGCGGGCCCGTGCTGAGGTGGAAGGAGAGCCCGCTTCGGCCCATGCACAGCCGAGCCGCGGAGACAGCCCCTTCCACGCCGGCAGCGGAGCCGTGAGACTGTCGCCGGAACGAGATAGAGGAGTACGGATGCGCCGCTCCACGCCCGATCCCGCACCGCCTCCACGGGCGGTGGGACTGCCGCAGACATGGCGGACCCGAGCGGGAGGGAAGAGAGCGGGCCGGAGCCGGGCTCAGAGCTCGGTGAGCAGCGGGGAGCGCTGCCGGGCCCGGCAGAGGAACCTTCCCGACGGGGTCGGGCGGTGCGGTTCTTGCGCTGCCCCTCCGTGCAGCCCTTCACCCCGGTGGAGGCAGCCTCGGCGCTCGCCCCCTCCCCCCGACCGTGGGACAATGACAGCCATGGCTCATCGCCCCGACAGCCCTTCCAGGGTAAAAGCGGCTCTCTCTCCGCTGTGCCTCTCAACCTTTCGTTTCTTCCTGCAGCCCGCTCTTTGTCTCTGGCTCTTTATAGCACCGAGCCGTTCGTTTGTTTCAGTATTTTGGCAGCCGGCAGGGCCGTCAGCTGATCCCACATCCACCTGCAGCAGCCTCCGCTTCTCACTCGCACCTCAATAACTCAAAGCGAATTCAGAGCAATTAGGAATACAAGGCTTTGAAAAGCTGCAATTAGCATCCCAATTTTGCTTGATTATAGGCTTCAGCGCGGGTTGAAAGGAAGCGCTAGCATTAGCATTTATAAAATGTGCGGGGAGGAAGAACCCGCTTTGAGCCACCGCTGTAACTTCGCCCCTCCACAGATTCGTTTTCCCCCCTCCCTGACAACATCCCCTTTTTCCGGCCGCCCGCGGTTCAGCTCAGCGCCCATATTCGTCAGACGTGGCGGCAAGGCGGTCAGAGAAGGGCTGCGGGGGGCTCTCACCGCCTCACGGACCCCGCTGCCTCCGGGAGGCGGTTCCTTTGTGTGAGCACTTCGCGCACCTTGTTTGGCGGCGCGGAACGGGAGGCACTGATTGATCGTTTCGTTCGGAAACGGGGCTTCCCGAGCCTGAGCGGAGAGAGCCTCCGAAACGCTTTAAACGAGGAAAATAATAAAACCTACTTGTGGGTCGTAAATTGGTTGGGGCGGGGTCCGGAGCGTCGTTGGAGGACGAGGGAGCGGAGGAAGCCATCCCTTCAGAACAGCCCCAGTGCCCGGAGTTCGGCTTTCCTTCGATACTCCTCCGAGGGCGAGTGGGCAGCAAGGAATTTACTGGAAGGAAGGAAGGAAGGGATAGAAGGCGCGTTTAGTAGCCCGCTCTTCTGGAGGACCGCGCGGGGGGGCGTGGATGCCGGCGGGTGGGAGGCGGCGGCCCCCGGTGAGCAGCGCGAGTCCCAGGACAGGTCGGGCTCCCGGGTCGAGCGGGGCTGCCGGGCGCGGAGGCGGCCGCTCCGGGGCCGACGCGCTGAGGATCACGCGGGAAAGATGCCTCGAGAGGCTGAAGAGCAGCCGCATCCCCTCGCTGGATGCCGAGGCGCTATCCCTGCGCCGGAATGACGGGTTTAGCGGACCGTGAAGTCTATCGCAATTATATCGGTGGCCGCTGAGCAAGGCGATGAGGTGAATCGCGTCAAGTGGAAGCCAATCTGGGGAGCGGGCTTCGAAATGACCGTCCCCGATGATGACCTACAATCCCAACCGGAGCCCATTGCCTTATCAGCCGACCCCCGAAACGTACGCCAGGCTGAGAGTCCTACCGCTAAACCCCCGCCACAACAAAGGTGCATTTTTGCCCAAGCCCAACGACACGCGTCATGCACGTATGTGTTTGCACACACGTTTCAGCAAATCAGGGACAAGGCACGCTCCGGCACGGCCCGTTTGCCGTGCAAGCTGCCGGTGCTGATGATACGAGGCGGCCGGGGGAAGCAGACCGGCCCCGACCCCACCAGATGTGCTCCCTCCTCCACCCGCTGGCACTCGGGTGTCGGCAGAGAACGGCCGGGTCAGTGCCCCGCTCGTCCTTTTGTCGCCGTAGCTACCTGCGATTTATTTTATTCCCCTTGTAAAGAAAATGAAGGTCGCGGTAACGAACGAGGCTTTCTTTGTTAGCTGCTGGTTTCACGTCGGTAGCTAACGGTTCGTTGCCATTGTTGGGCGGATTTACGTCCCCGTGTAAACGCAACGCATCGATAATTTCAATGGTAAACGGGTATTTCGCTTTTTTAAGATGAAAAAGAAAACGATCATAAAGGAGAAGCGATTCTCCAGACAATGCCTGGAAACGAAGTAACAGGTTAACGCGATGTCTAAGGCGCTGGCTGTCTCGAAATACCCGTTATCCCCGTGCAGGTACGACAGCGATCAAAACCAAATTTAGGAGAAACAAAAGCTCTGGATCCTGAAAGCTGTTCTCAAAGCTTTGGAAATAGGACGCGGATGAGCGGAGACTTACCGAGGGGCGAGCGGACCGCCGTGCTACCGGAGCCCAGGCAGCAGCGCGACTCCAACCGGGAGCGACTCGCCGCTTATAAACTCCGCCAGAAACGACGTCGGAATACCAATCGCGCGGCGGAATTTAATGCGAGCTGACCTTTTTTTTTTTTTTTTTTTTTTTTTTTTTTCCAGAAGTACTCGGATTTGCTTTTTTAAAAGCGTGAATCGCCGACTGAGCTACTTCGACGCAGGCATGAGTCACAGAGCTGCCGCCGCCCCCTCCGAGCCGTTCCGCACGGGGCTGAGGCGGAGACTGGAGGGGCGGCCCCGCTTCGCCCCGCCGCGCAGGCCCCCGGTCTGAGCCGGCCCCCCACGCAGCGCTTGCCGTCTGGCAAGTCCCGGTGCCGGCGGCGCTTCCCGCTTTCCCTAGACAGCGCCGGCTAGCCCCAAGGCCTCCGGGCGTGCCGACGGGCGGTACGCCGCCGGGCGCGGCGGTGTGAAGGCGAGGCGGCCGGGCTCACCCCCAGCCCCAGGCTCCGGCCCGCCCCGAGCCCCGCTTCACCGCCTCTCTCCCTCCGCCAGAGGGTGGCAGAGGCACGGGCACCACCGCTCATTGTGCCTTCCCGGCTCACGGGATCACCTGGATCTCAACGATTCTCCCAGTGCTGCAGTTGGATTACCGCTTTACACCTGCCATCCTTTTGCTAAAACGCGGAACATTTGTTTTTGCACCTCCGAGAGCCCTAAATCCACGTTTTCCTACCCCATACCCCAAGCAATGCTTTGCTGACACGTCGCGGTGGTGAATGTGGTGCTAGATGCAGACGTGTTATGGTAACTACGCAGACGCCCCAAGCAAACTCTGCTCACAGAGATGACTCTTAAGGGGCTGGAAAGAATCCACAATGAGACAGGAGGAGGGAAGCAGCCAGGTGGGGCTGAAGGATTAAGCCACTTGCAGAGTGCAGGGCAACGAGGATGTGTTCTTCGTGAGGGGCTGGAGGTAAAGGGCAGAAACTTCAACTCTTTCATGGAAAGGAGAGCGACAGACTGAGGCGTTATGCGGCCAAGGCAACTGTTGTGCCGAGCGGACCTACTGTCTAGGAAGTAGACACGGAGGACCACCAACGAGAGCACCAGAGGCAGCTTTCACACACACCGAGGTGCTGACCGTCGGGGATGGCGTGACCTTCTGCCACCTATTCCGGGGGATGGTGTTTAAATGTGGTTTCAGACAAGCAGGAAAAGCGTTTGCACGATGTGGAGCATGAGAAATATAACCATAGCTTATTGTCTCTACAAATGGAAATAGACGTTCCCAGGAAATCGTGGCAGAACGGCAGCGCAAGGAATCAACAAAAGATCACACAAAGACCTCAGAAGCCATCCATCACTGAAAGGTGCCACCCCCCCAACCGTGCCCTGGAGAAAACACCGTGCTTTAGCACCAAGGGGAAGGCGCCGGGTCAGGAAGCTCCGCCGCCGCAGCCCTTCGGAACTGCAAAGTTCGGCACCACGGACAGCGCCCGTCGCGCCCGGCGTCACCCGAGCGATTCCGAACGGCCCCGAGGGAGGCGGAGGAGGCAGAGCCCCGCGCGGCTCCGTGCGCTGCCAGCCCCTCGCCGCCGGCCGGAGCGCTGTGGGGAGCGACGCAGACGGGGCTTGGCGCCGCCCCCGAGGCCCTCCAGATGGCGCTGTACCTCAAGGCCAGGCCCAGCAGGCCGGGAGGCGGCAGGCAGCGGCCGACGCTTCGTGCCCCGCCGGAGCCCGAGCCCCACAGCCATCCTACGCGCACAGCACCGCCTCTCCGGAGGTACACTGCGTGCTCATCACTGAACACCCCCGCAGCGCACGCTCTTTTCATAACCACGTACACAACCGAGTGCGTGAGCAGCAGCTGTGGTGTCCTGACATTGTATTGAGGTGTTTTTGTCTTTGCTGCCTCCAATCCTTTTTATTTTTATTTTTTTAAACATGCAGTTATAATAATGTATGACCAAATACCTTATTACTATCACCCACGCTGACTGCATCAGGTATTTTTTTCCTTCATCACAATTGGAATGGAAAATGGAATAATTTAAATGACAAATTTCAAAGGAAGAACTGGAAAACAGTTAAAAAAAAAAAGTTATTCAGAAGCATTCTGGCTTTCACTTGCATTGATAAAAAATACAAATAATTACAAAACAAACAAAAAAAATAAACATGTTGAGAAAAACTAAGAAATACTTATTCTAATTACTTGCCCTGTCCAAAAAGATCTAAGAATGGAAATTAGGTAGAGACCTCTATTCTAAAGATAACTTGTGCTCTCTGTTTTATGACACCTCATTAAGGTTCACTGCAGTTCAGAGGTAGCTTTTGATTTTGCCATTGACCAGTCACTGACGTACAACTGTCCCAATTGCAAGGACTCTACCCAGCACTTTCAAAGGCAGCTCAGGGAGAGCTGCCAGCTAGGGCACTCACAGCACTGCTGTGATGAAGGGCATTTGGAGAAGTCTAATCCGAAGCACACTGTTTTACATACTTTGTGGCTTCTTGCTGCAGAAAGTCCCCTTCCTGATCCGTGCTGGCATGAGTTGCTGTCTGTTTTGATCTGCTTCATCTGAAAAATATCCCCAAGCATAACCCACATCCCAAAACAACAGCAGGAGCAAATCCCCATTGCCAGCATCCGCCAGCCAACGTGGAAGAAAAAACTCCTTACCTCCCAAACCAGATCAAAATAAAAAAAACAACAGAAATACTTATCTAGATAGATTAAAAAAACACTTAAGGCATGGAGCTGTAATTATGGGATGAACCAATAGTAACAGCATTATACCCAGTAAATCTGCTCCCTATTAGTTTTAGGGACTTGCAACTGTTTACCCTGTGTTCTAAATAAATTTTATTTCTAGCCTCCATCATTAACCCTGTGGAGCTGAGACAGCCAATGCCCTGAGTCTCCCCTTGTGATTTGTTGCTGTAATCGTTACACGCCTCACTGAGCTGTATCTTTTTATCCCATTGGAGGGCATCAGTTGACAATTAGAACATTCAGTAATTTCAGTAATGCTGCTGCAGAAGATAACACAATTTGGCTCTGCAGTCCCAGAACGAAGGTATAGAGATGAACTCTGGGATCTTTTAATATATGATTTAAATTAAGCATATTTCATAAAGAATCTTCTGGAGACAGAAAACATGGTCTTTTCTTGTTCTTAAACTATAAATCACTCCCAGGTATGGGCTTTCTTAGATCTCAACAGTTACCAGAATCACTATAGCTGTGCATTTGCCCTTTTATTTTTCTCCCCTCCTTTCTTTTTTCCCCTTTTTTCTTTTCTCTGTGATGGTCAAGTCAGGTTTTGGTTTTAAAAGCTTGATAGCTTCACCTAAAGAAACATTAACACCAGTAAAATATCAGGCCTTTTACAGCAACATATTTGAAAAGCCTGATCCCTCTGCTATTTTTTAGCTACATAACAAATTCGCACACACGCTTTTTTTTTCCTTCCCAAAAAGGAAGCTTCAATGCATGCTGCTGAAATAAAAGTGGTTTAAGAAGAAACAATTTGTAGCTAACACACAGCAAGGTGCAAATGAAGCACATTGTAGAAACACAATACAGAGGCACAACAATATGGATACTTTATCCATCAGACAGAAAGGATATATAGCTAAGAATTTTTTCCCCCCTTTATTTGAATGAGCAGTTTATATTTCAAAATCTGTGGAGTTTCATTATTTGAATACTCACAATAAACAGGTGCATCCTATTTTGAGGAATAGAGGAGTGCATGAGCTTTAGGCAAAGCCATCAGCTGTTACACATGCCTTTCTTTTTTTTCTTATTTAGAATAGTAGATTATACAAGAAAATCAAGGATCAGTTTTAGGGAAAATGCACTTCCCCTTGATTAAATGATGTGATTCAAACTGAACACATTTGCTCCAAACTGAAATTCAGATTAATGTTACAGACACATATTCAGATCTATTAACGTAATAAACTCCTGTTCTCTACTTTGACACCTCAGAACTTCCCTTCAAGAGTTCATTTACCGAATGCTCTTGGCTTCCCTTGCTGGCATTTTGATAGCTGCTCTAGAAGGAGACAATTACAGGAATGAGCAGAGCTGCAGTCATCTCAGTGGGTGTTAACCAGTCAGAGCTAGAACAAGAAACAAAATCTAGCCACGATAGTTTTAAGGTTTTTTTTATTATTATTATTTTAAAGTTTGTGCGCAGCAGATAAGAGCAACACTTTTCTAAACAATTAATTGATATCTCCCTACAATTTTAATGGAGATTTAATGTTGTAAGAGTTTCAAGGAAATGTCTGGGAAGGGATAGTGCTCGGGTATTTCTGATGGCCACATTCTCTACAGAACAGGTAAGAGGGCTGATTTTGTTACTCTCTGGCCACAACAAGAGAACACCAACCTGAGACTTCACTCCTCAATTTCCATCTACTAAACCTCTTATTTCTTCAGAGATTAATAATCTCTTTTAGCAAAAGTCTAGGCTAAATAAAGGTAAGCTAGCAAAAATTATGAGTAGTTTGACATATCCAAGCTTATGCTATTCATATCATACAGAAAAGCCTGAAGTTAGAGATGTATTTCTAGTTATCACTTCACAGAAAATTTTATACAAAGACATTAGGGATCTGCAGACTGTAAAGTGACCAACATATAACTTTTTAAGGTGTAGAAGAACACAGAATTCTCCTCTTCAGTATCTAAATTAGATCCTGAATTTGGCTTGTGTACTGGGGTCAATTAGTTCTGAATTACTTCAGACACTGACTTATCCATTGTTTGCCAAAGGCAGACTATGGAAAGTCCTGTGGCAGTTTGCAGCCTGGCCCCTGAAAGCAGATGAAAAAATTTAAAATTAATTTTAAAACATTTTAAAAGTAACTGGGGGATTTCTTTTTTTTTTTTTTCTTTGTAGTAGTATCTTTACAAGAAACATGAAATGCGAAGCCCTGTAAGAGTGTGTAATCAGTGAAGATACAGATGTTATAATTAAGAAACATGCAGGAAAGTTAGGCTAAACAGGTTATCACACTAAAGAAGAATGGATGGAGAGCTTACCCTTGTTCTAGGCTCACTGAGAAGACTCCAAGAGGAGCTATCTCCAAAAGAGATCCCTCCCCACTGGCAGTCAAATCTTAAATGGAATCTAGGAGAGGTGCAGCCAGGCTCCACCCCTTCTGGTAGCACAGCTGAATTGCCTTCACCTGTGCTCCCAGGGCTGACTCACTGCTCACCTCAGGTGGTCAGAGGTTCAGGCCATGATTCAGCAGTTCCCATACAAAGAGTAAGAGTCAGACACTTTTGATAAACACCTTATTTGTCTTATTTACCCAAACAGATTTGTATGAGGAATTACTGAATGATAAGTAACACAACACAGAGACACTACAGAAACTAAAGACAATTAAAAAAAAAAAAGTCTGCATATGAGCATATCTGATCAAATGAATATTAACCAATTATTTTTTCTGAGAGTTATAAACTTAGACCATTTCTTTATTATTTGATAAGTTGATTCTCTTAAAAAAAGAGCACACAAAGCATCATTCGGCAACACTTAGACACACTGTTGGTGAATAGAGGCTTTTCTTACAGTGAGGCGAAAGGAAATAACACCCTCAAAATTATAGCGTCAAATGGCTGCTATACAGTTTCAGACATTCATATTAGGCCTTAGAATTTCTGTAGAGAAAAGCAATATGTGTTCATGTGTTTAATAAAATATAGTTACTGTACCTTTTCTTCAGCCTACCCCAGAACTGCACGTTAGCCATATTTGGTTTTCATTAGCTGACTTTACTGAACGTGATTACACTCAGTCCAATACTCCCTCCTAGTATAACTTAGGATTTCATACAATAAAATTCTTACTATTTTTTTAAAATAAGCTGTAAATACAGTAACAGTTGGTGAGGAGCCTTAAACTGCAGCAGCATGGCTGAAATCAGAATATTTGTTTAATCACTTAAAACCAAAAGAGTTGCTCTATCTGTGCAGCTAGATGCATACCTTTTAATAGGCGTGCCAGTCAATTCAGACTTTTAAAAACCACTTGGCTTATTATCTGTTTCTTTCAGCACTGTAACATGGTTCACTTAGTCTTCACCATATGGACACCAACTGATTTGAGGTAATACATATGGCAGACATCCCACATAGATGCCTGCATTAAAAATGGCAGAAGATATTAGCACAAAATGTAAACCATCTTGAGTTTATACATCCGATCTATTATTGAGATACTCAACTAAAAAGGGAATTTGCTTCTCAAGAGCATATCTGAATCATTTAAAAGTCTTAATGCCAGCCCAAGAAAAATGGGCATATTTATAAAGTAAGAGGAACAACCTCCAGCTTATGAGTTTTCCTCATCACTTTTAAAAGCATGGATATGAATTCATATAGAACTTAAGCAAATTGTTCTCTTTTGCAAAAAGTCTCTAAATTAAAAAAAAAAAAGCAAGAGGAGATGAGTGATGCAGACACAAAAACTAGTAATTCAGAAATCACTGCTTCAAAAAGCTTGATTGTTTTAATTCCTTTCAATTTAAGTGAGGAAAGTACTGTACCCCACTTTTCTCTGGAAAGCAGCTGACATCCCTTATCTACTTCTGCAAACCAAACTTCTGTTCCTTCTACAGCCTATATGAGGCCAGAGAAATAGCTGAATTAT
Organism: Perdix hodgsoniae; assembly: GCA_035772895.1. Classification (NCBI taxonomy): domain Eukaryota; kingdom Metazoa; phylum Chordata; class Aves; order Galliformes; family Phasianidae; genus Perdix; species Perdix hodgsoniae. The sequence goes on along the minus strand of JAPSGF010000048.1, from coordinate 3,718,078 downwards.
TGGTGGTAAATTTACTCAAGGAATTCAATCTTGTAACATCTTTACACAGACCAAAGCCACCAGGAATGTGCATTCAAACTTCCTCTGTTGAGCAGGAATTGTACATAGAAGTCACATCTATCATCTCCGCTGTAGTGCATGCTATCTCAGTCCATAACTTTTATAAATGTTAACAATAATTAAGACAAAACTGGCAAAAGCCACAATCTTATCAGTCATGTCCAATTTCCGATCAGTTTTACAACTGACATTTATACAGTGTTATATAGTTTATCTCCAATTCTGAACAAGACAAAAAGTTTGGGTACAGTTTTTCAGTTAAAGTACTCTTCACAGCTGTTTTATTCAGGTCAAATTCATAAAACCACAACATTTTTCAGCAAGTTTTCATTTTTAGGTGGCATTTCTGTCACTGAAAACAGTAACAGAATCCCTATCATCACGCTGAAAGACTTATTTTCCCCCATTCAAACCTAATGCAGCGGACCTAATACTTCTAACTTCTATGTATCAAGTACGAATGTGTCCTCAAGGTAGAGAATAAGGTAAGCTTTTGCAGGTATAACTTTGAAAGTAGTATGACTATAGAAATTCTAGGGCTTGATATTAAAGATAGTAAAAACCATTGAAATTAAGAAGAAAAACACTAAACAATGTACTGTAATGTATCTGTTGGAGGATCAAAATCATTGACTGAAAAACCATAGAATTTCCTGACAAATTTTCCTCAGAATCAAACTTTTTTCACCCACTTCATCACTGCTATTTGGATCGTTAGTAGTTCTGATGTTGCTGCTTCCATGACCTTTTTCTTCATCATCTTTGTTATCCCCAATGGAAAGTTTCTATGATCCTTCTGCCATAAAAATATATAAAATTATTCTTTGCTGCACTACATTTTACATTAAAGCAGTTTAAAGAAAACAAGTAAGGCAGTTAATTTAACCTATTTTCCATTAAATCATTAAATACATGAATCCTTTCTAGTGAGTGAAGAAAGCTCTGCAATGATTGTGTGACAGGCAGCAGAGTTAAAACTATGAAGTTTGCTTGTATCCTGAGATATGCTGTGACCACTTTGCACTTGGAATCTGCCTAACGAAGCTCTAAAGCCAGCACAGCTGGTCACCAGAATATCACTCGTTTATGGGCAAATGCTCAGATGAATTAAGCCACTGTTTAAGCTTCTTTATTGTTTCTGTTTCCTGTAGCTACATAATAGCAAGGGAATGGGAAAAGATTCTTCCCTCCTTACACTGCTCCAGGTGTCTGTGTATCCTAACGTACGTCTGTATACCTAAGGAGTCCTGATAATGAATAAATGCTTTAAGCTAAACTTAGCACAGAAGGGAAGAAATGCACACCTAAACCAGGCTTGGGATTATCCAAAGATGTCTTAAAGTAATTATTTCCCCTTCAGTGTAGTATGTTACAGAATTCTGAAGGAATTCTTTGAGCTTAAAGTCTTTCAGCCTAATATGCATTTCATGACAAATATGGAAACACTTTGACATAATTCAGTTGCCTTGATCACAGGTAATAAGGCATAATCAGATGTCTCTTTGTGAATCTATTGAGTTCCTCTACTAATTGTTACATTCTCTGCTGGAAGTTTCCTGCCCAAATGCTAAGTCTATTTTCAAGTGTTCCTCTTCCACTTCAGAGTAAGGTGATTCAGATTAGCTTACAGTCTTAATGCTTTGGACCAAGCTAGCTGACATCACACTGACACAGGTAATGAGAGCTCATCTGTCCCATTCCCACCTTTCCGAGTTTCCAAATTCACAAGATTTGCCTCTCCCCCTCCACCTCCCCGCTCCTTTAATGTACTGTGAAATTAATACTTGTGATTAAACATCAACAACTAGAAAATGTTTACTATGTTTTTTTAATTTTTATTTTTTAGCCCTAAAATAGGCAGCCTATTTATGATACAGACTATCCAGATTTAATATAAATATATTCTTAACTACTGACTTATAAAACATAAAATCTAATTCCTATTAGTACAGTAATTCACCATGTTTAATCATTAAAGGCAAAAATGTGCCTCTACAATAAAATACTGCTGCTATGATTCTCAAACTTACTCATCAACAACTGTATTTCAAGAAGAGGAAGATGCTGCTTGGCTCTGGTGTTTTCTTGTCAGATCAGAACTGAAATTTGACAGCAATATTACCAACATGCATATGATGACACAGGCAAACAGAAAAGTGGCAATATGGCTGTCGTTTGTGGTTCGTAAAAGAGCAATTATAGCAATGAAAAATTGTACATATGCACAAATCAAAACTAGATATTCATAACTTGAAGAATGTCAAGCCTACTGTTGCAGCCAGTGCTTCTGAGTAGCACTGCCATTTTGGTTAAGTGAAAAAAATGATTTCTCAGTCAATGGCGTCGGTAATTTCAGATGAAACTTTAATTCCAGCATTGAAACGGAAGCAGACAAATGGTATACAAGAGCAATAAGATCATAAATTAATATAAGAACAACAAACTGAAAATTCAGTCATCAAGTCAGATCTGAGAGAAACCCCATACCAGTAAGACACAAAAAACGTGAACATTACTTTGCATACCATATGCACACGGAAACCGTGAAGTAAATGAAACCAATCTAATTTAAAATTTTTACCTGAAAGAATAATCTCTGTATTTCCCTTAACAGACAACCACCTTACTCTTCTCACATCCCTAAGTAATATCCCTTCTGCGTCAGAAGTACCATCTTTCCTCTTATAGTCTAGATAGCCAATTGAACTCATACTATCTTAGGTTCTTAACTTACACCTAGTGTTGAAGACTTCTGCTTTGATAATACACCTGAGGAAGTATTTCTATGTCCAGTATTTGCATACTTTTCCACAGACCACCAAGCTGGTCCAATAGAAGACAATATCTGCAACATGCTTATTGCTTAGTTTATTACAAATATAAAAATGCTGTCACAGGAGTCATTTGCACATCTGTTCTTTGCTTGCTGGCATGACAAAGAGTTCATAATATAATGGGAAAAGGAATATTTTCAGTAAAAATACTTGGCAAAGATCCTATCCACAATGACCTAAATTTGGTGATTTGATTCTTCCCCCCCCCCCCCCCCCCAGCACACACTTTGGAATGGAACTTGAGGTTTAAATCTCTGTGGGCAAAAGGAACTGAATTAAAATTCCCCAAAACCACAGAATCTGCAAATCCTCCAAACACTCAGATTTCACTCCATCTATTCCTGTGTGCTGGAAGAAAGGACTCTTTCTTAACTCTTGGAAAAGGCTCAGAAGAAAACTTTTGAGGAGATTGAAATTATGGTCACTTACTTTGTATTTCCAACTTGCTTTATCCAACTTGCCTGATTTCTGACTTACAGATACAAATCATGTAAATGAGGTTTTAGTAACTGATCTTTGTATTTCTTTCAAAACCACAGACTAAGGTGTACCAACAAATACGTAACCTATTTCTATTGTCCTTCAAGACATTAAAAAAACTTCCATGGAAGTAGAATTTCCTTACACTTTATTTCCTTATCTTACTGTCTGCCACACAAAGTTATTGATGCAAGCACAAGTCCAGACTTACCAGTTTCGGAAAACACAAACTTTATTTTGGCAGAAATTGTTCTGTAGTGTGTCAGCCATCGGGTGTTAATTGCATGTCAGTCTAGCTAGGGGGCATCCACCAAGTATTCATGGAATTCTGCAATCACTGATAAAAGCCAAATGTTTTCTTTCCGTTACCATATAAAAGACTATTCTCTTCAGAGCTATGTTCAGGAGATAACAGGTCTGAAAAATGCAGTTTTCATAGTCTGAAGTATGTTTACAGGCAAATGCTTTACAGAGATAAGCACTCATCCCAGGAGTGAGCATTTCTCCATAAAGCTGGATATGAACAAGTGCCAGGATGGTGTATTCAGACCTGAGGAAAAAAAAAAATTCTTTTGCACAACGGAGGTGCACAACTACTGCTTATAACATCTACAACCCATCAAAAGCATCTCATCTTTCAACATTACCTACAGTGTGCGAGTAGGTTGTTAAGTAAATTCAAATCTTGCCTACAAGTTCTTGTACAATTCTGGGTAGCACTGCTGGATGAATTCTTATTTTTCCACACTTTTGGACAAAACATGCTGTCTATGTATTGGAAGATATTGTCATTTGTGGGAATAAATAAGGGGAAAAAATGAATAAAACAAGCATGTAAAGATAAGAAATACTAAAAATTGCATCATTTTTTCCACCAAATTTACCTGTAATGAGACTTGACAACCACAGCTATAAAAACACCAATGTAATCACCCTAATAGTAAACATTGATTCTCCATAGAAGAATGAGCTAGTTGAAAAATGAACAAACATGCCACATTTTGAAGGACAAAACAGTAGTTCTAATCACAATGTGATGAATTTGTAACCTCTTGAAGCTGAAAATTCCTTAGCAATAAAGTCCCAGAAAGCAGCAGACATATTACTTGCTACTTTCCTGCTTCCTACACAGCAAAATAATTTTTACCTCATTTTAACAAGACTTCTCCTACCATCCAAGCTTTACAAGGAATATAATGAATAATGAATTTTCAATTTGCAATTAATTCCAAGGTAACTCAGATCAAAGGTGGGTTCGCTGACAAAGAATAACTCCAAATTTTAGGGTGTTTATTTCTGCAGCCATGTCCAACAAAGCTCAACCCATTTTCACTGGCTGCCCACAGTGCTGCTGTTCTCCCCTCTGTCTGTGCTCACCTTGGGCAATGGCAGATTGCAGCCACCTCATCTGCACCACCAGGCTCTTCAGCAAACGTACTCTGTAACAGGAAGTCATGCCAGGACAGAAAATGACTAATTCCCTGCTCTTCCTGCTAAACCTGCAACTCAAGGCTCTGGGCAGGAACTGGGGAAGAGAGCTGCAGCAGCCACTGTGCCAAGATTTCTTGCTCAGCAACACTATCAGTCACCTCCTGCTGACTGACCTGCTGCTGATCAACCATCCGAAGTGCTGGACTGTCTCAACAGTTCTGAGGATTTAAGAGGATTTTTATATCTGGGGCTGCATCATGGCCAAAAAGGCTATGATCTGAACTCCAAACCCAAGAAAAAAAATTCTTTTACATGCTTATTTTTCACTTTATATGTGTGCATATGTGCATACACATTTAGACAAAGAAAGCTATGCTAAAGCTCTCTCCTACATAGCAAGCACCTCTCTGGGACAGACAGCTTCTGTTCTCAGCACATAGTAAATGGTGGCAGCAGTGGATATCATTTGTTGGCGCTGCACCTCTCAGCATTTCCACTGCCACCCTTAAACTTCTAGCACACAGATATCTGCCCTTCCTTTTCGGTGCTTCTTTGAGGTTGATGCTGAAAACACTCAAGCAACTGAAAGTGTTGAATGTGTATACGCAGAAACTATGTTACAACATAGGGAATGCTTATTTCTACTTTCTGAACCATTTGGGGCAATTTGTCACTGGAGGTCTTAAAAATAAAAAAGCATTACCACAAATCACCTTCAGCGTGATCCAATCACACCATACTTAACATTGTGCTAAAAAGAGTTCTCCAAGAAGTAAAGCAAGATAGCAAATTCAAATGTCAATATTGGTGCTACAGCTACAAAATTTGAAGAGTATTTACCTGGTATTCTACAAGATGCACCTCCATCTTTCAAGTTCAAACCAGCAACTTTAAAAGTACAATTATAGTGGAATAGGGAGACGACAAAAATACATTTATTTAAAAGGAGTTTAATAACTACCCCTGAGTTTCTGTGCCCTGGTGCCCACTCCATAAAGCCAGAAGTGTTTGCTGCTCCTGAATAGCACACATGAACACGCAGATAAGAATTATCTCCAGTTAAAGGTCTCTACACTTATCTATCCATTTTTATCAAAAGGATTAATATTAAAAATCCTAAAAAACAATTAACCGAACATGAAAATGTTGAGGTTCCTATAATGCAGCTTACACAATATTCATATTTTTTATTTATGTGATCTTAATAACAACAGTGCCAAGTGAAGGACAGATTAAAAGAGTTCATCCACGTATTCCCAGTCTCAAAACTAATTGGGTGACAAACGATTACATTAGTGAGCTCTAACTGCTTAAAAAAGCATGTAATAGATCAGCTGCAAAACCAAAGACTTCTTACTCCAGCACTGCTTGAACCGATTCAGCAGCCACTTTTGAAAAGCCAGCACAGAACAGCAGCTTCACATTGGGTTCACCTGATACAAATTTTGTTTCTCAGCTCAAGGACTTCCTTAAGCTGACGATGGATGGTGATCTGTTTTTAAGTTTCATTTCACACGTGCACTACCAAAACACTCAGCCCCACGCTTACTTAGATTTTCCTGGTTAAGTAATGACCATATTAAAACAAATGTTATGTTACAAGCTAAATATTGCAATAGTATCTGGTCTGCAGAAAGGTGATTTTAAAATTTTGCCTGTTTACTCTACAAACTGAAACAGTAACTCTAGAAAGTGTTAATTTTCCACTTATCATTTGGTGTTACTGAATTCCTTAGGCAGCAGAAAAAAATCTGTCATTTCAATACAAATGCAGAGAAAGACACAAACGAAAACTTTGGCATTATTTCATCATCTGCATGGATATTGAGAGCAGTATAGTTTAGCTCATCATTCAGTAGAATATCTAAATGAGAAAAGAAACAAATCTATTGCCGTAAGGGTGGTGTGTGTTTCAGTTCTGGAGTAAGCAGCTGCTCATGCTATTGATCTCAGTTGTTTTTAAACGATTGTGCCAAATAGAAAATTAAAGCAAGCAAGCAAACAAACAAAAAAAAGAACAGCATAAATACTACCAGAATTTGTCCAAATAGATGTGCAACATAAAAACAAATTGCTGCTGTTTTGTTTTGTTTTTTTAAATTAAATTTTATATATTGGCTCCATGTGTTTTACCCAGTGACAGCTACTGATTTATTGATATCAATGCCTAACTCAGGAAAAACAAACAAACAACAAGTAAGCAAACAAAATGACACAAAGAAAGCCAACCAGGACCTCCTGGTGCCCCCTCCAAGCTCTGGAGGTGGGCTTCTCCCCTGCCCCCTCAGCAGAACTCCTCAGCAGCACCACGATATGTGTGCTCTCACCCCACCCCGTTACACACAACCGCAGCACACACTGTTTCCTCATGAGATTGCTGAGAATTAAACGTGTGCTTAAATGGATTTCTCTGTGGATTTCTTAGGAAGCAAACCACATGAATGCTGCTGCTATGCTCTTTAACATTTATGAGGTGCTAGAATTTGTAATTATTGTTTCTGGTGGCCTTGATTTTCCAGCATTAACAAACCACCAACACAGGCTGATTACGTAGCATCAGCGGATCGTCACAACACAGCAATACAGAACAAATGTAAAGTGATTTAAAAAATGTGTAATGTATAGGGCTGGATGGTGGTCAGTGAGCGGGCAATGCGGCCATTGTGCAGTCTGGAGATGTACAGCAGAGAGACTCCCAGAAATTATCATGAGTTTGAAATTAAAAAGATTGATTGCACTTTCACAAATACTTCACCTACATAACACCTCCAGTAGCTACAAACAAACCCTAATTTTTCCTCAACTCCAACTACAGCATCAGTTACATAACTCCATAAAATTAAAATATAACATTTGAATGTAAAGCTTAGAACAAAAATTCACACACACACAAAAAAGCTTAAATTTTGACACATCACAACACTGATGCCAAGTGCAACCCTACTTAACCTGCTCTGCCCTTCAGAATGTGTACTTTTTATTATAATTCTAATTTGGTCCACTGGGTGGATTGCTCCTCTTTTATCCACTAGACTTGATCAAATCAGTGCAATACAAGAACTGCTGATGCATGAAATGATAGGTCAATGTAACCTTGTCATGGAGTAATGTCCCTGCAAATCACAGTAAACAAATAAAAGAGTTCATTTTATGCTCTGGGTTTTAGACATAAATTTCCAAAAAAAGCGGGTACATTTTTACTTCAAATATAATGTATTGCTGCATACTTCTATATGACAAACGAATTAAAATAATTTATTAACACAGAGGATGTGTTACTTCAAATGTTAATATTGGTGCTACAGCTACAAAATTTGTTCAAATAGAAATTTATTAATAACAGAGGAAAAATACAAATAAATGGTGGTTGTTGGCCATTAAAATATCCCCTTCATCTACCACTGGACATTCCCAGTTTGGTGTATCTGATTTCTTCTTATGGTCTTTGTACAAAAAAGGGTTTGCAATGACTTTAGGCATTGAGATGTGCTTTTGTTTTCTTTCCTTCTCCATTGCAGATGTCTCTAGAATAAGCTGTTCTAAACACCAAGTACTGTACATTTAGCATTATCTTTACATGTGGCAGATTTGGTTTTGCAGATTGTACTTTTTCATTTTGAAATAGTTATCACAACGAAGTTACTATTAGATTGCTAAAGATTCCACCTATTTAAAACCAGACTTGTCTTCGAGATGATTAACAATGATATGAGAACTCTGTAAAACTATTATAAAGGCAGTCAAAAACAGAACTAATACACCAGCAGTCACAGACTAAGACACCATCCCTTAAAATCTTTCACAATAAGCTACATGTATATATGTTTGTGTGAACATATACGCAAGTTTATATGTACCAAGGATGGGAAACACAACTGACTAGGATGGCGTTGTGCAGTTCTGAGCATATAAACTCACCCTGATTCTACACAGCAACAGCAAGAGTACTTTTTAAAAATTATAATGGTATTTCATTCCTGCTCTCCCTCCTTTCAGAAAATTAACTGTTTTGTCCAGCTGATTCAGTAGCATTACACTTAGGAAAAAAAGTTAGTCCAAAAGATATTCAAGCCAAGAGACATGTTGCCCTGTCTCTCAGAGAAACTGCTTTACATTGTTAGAATCAATGAATGGAAAAAAAATGAGCTTATTTTATATTAAATAAAAGTATAAAATATGCACGTAATACACAGCTGCGTAGTTTTACACAAAAATTTATATCTGTCTGAAATATATTGTTTATGCTTATACATTTAATAGGGAAAAGAGTTGTTGAAAATAGGTGTTGAAAAGATTTCATTTTTCATTTGGGAGACAGGCGGGAACACACACATTCTGCTGATAGATATCTCAAGTAGGGAACTCCTGTCAGAGCCATTTTTCAGAAGGTGGACATGTCAACTACACTACCTACACAGTGGAGCCCAGAGACAGATCCATGATACAATGCCATAATTCGTTTTTATCAGGGTCTGTCTGGTCACACTAAAGACAAGATATATTAATATTTACTGAAGACAAAGCCTGAAAATTCAAACAAAAATAAGAGATAGTAAAATATGTCACGCTCTTACAATTATGTTAACAGTAAATACACTTGCCCCTGTTTTAAGAAAAGACTTTTGGAAATCAGAAAGATTTACTTAAAAAAAAAAAAAGCCTAGAATATTACCTGTAGTCACAGATATCTCATAAGAAAATACAGTTCTGGCATTTCAAGAACTGAAAAACACAACAAACCAGAACATCTTTAAAGAAGCTTGGTCAGCGTATCCACTATACAATCTATTAGAGTCATATGAAAGCACCTATGAATAAAACCAACTGGTTTCCTTTAATGCTAGGCTGAAAGATCCTATGACAGTACCCACAGGCAAAAAAATCATATTAACATTCATCAAAACTATCTGTAGCTTAGCTGGGTAAAAAATAAAGGCATTATTTAGTTAGTATTAAGGATATATAAATTTCCCTGTAGCAAACAGATCAGAAACTCAGTAAGGAAAGCAGAATCCCTCAACGTGCAGTAGCTGTGCATCCCTGAAAGCAGCACCAGCCCCATGTCTTTCTGCTCTCCTTCCCAACACTGGCATTTTTAAGTGCTTTTCCTGATTGCTCTCTCACTTTGAAGCGGCCCAAGCAAGCCATATTTTAGCTGCTGGGCTCTGGCCTTCCCTCGCAGAAGGCATACAGCTGTCAGGGAAGTGCAGTGTTTTATGTTGGAATTTCAGGGAAGGACCAGACCCTGCTCCTTTAAAAGTCAGAGAAAGTTTTTCCATTGGCTTAATTAGGAGCAGAAGGACGTCCAGAGAAGCAAATTTCTTCAACAACATGCATCATTCAAAGGAGTAAAGTGTCAGGCAGGAAAACAGACGGGTAGGAATGAATACCAGAGCTACCATCTGAGGAAGCAGCTGAAACTCAGACTATCTAACTAACAACCCAGATGTGGTCCTACTTAATCTTCTGACAACAGATGAGAAATGTCACTGTGCTGCCCCACAGTGATGTCTACCCCCCTGCCTGTGGGTTGCTCCACGCACTACAAGGCTTCTCCTGTGACAGGCACCTACAGCAGCACAAGCAAGTGCCCGGCCTGGTGTTGTGAAGTTGAATACTTCTTTAGTGTCCAAGTCCAGAGCTGGCAGGCTGGCAGCAGCACCCACTGTATGCTAGCCCTGCTTTCTGCCTGCTCCCTTGCTCTGCACCTCACAACCACCCAGGCTCCCTCGACTCTCCAAGGCCTGCGAGTCTGTAGCAGCTCACTAGCAGGAATGAGCTGCTCGGGAAGAAAGGAGGACTGAGATAAGAGAGCAGCAACTGGTTTAGTTGTTTCCAGTAGCTCATTCCAGATTCTGAATGCTGAGTTGTGTGTCCCGTGACAGAAACTTTTCACCTGAAGTGCACAGGAAGCTCACCATGTCTTACACATTACACTGGATGTGTATATATATATATGGAATCACAAAAATGTGCTAGGAACTCTATTCTGAGAGAAATGAAGTATCAGAAGGGCTGTCTCTGTCCAACATTAACATCTCAGCCATTTTCATCTTTTTGTGTGTTATAATAAAGGGACAAGATAAAAGTCAGGACTATCTGCCTGTCAAATCACATTTTATCCTTTTAAATTAAATCACCTTTCATGTTATACAAGCATATAAAAAGGTTCTGAAAGCTGTAAACCCATATAATTAACTACTTTAACTCCAAAGTTTCTTAGTAATAGCAAAAAAGCTTCAGACTGTACGTGCCATGCAATGGGCTGTGGTGACACCACACAGAGGTGCTGGGGTGCATGGGGATCTGCTGCTGGGCTGAGAGACTGGTTGGGCCCGGTGTTCTGTGGCAGCCCCAGACAAGGAGCCATAGGGCAGGCTGTGAGGTTGAAGGAGAGCTGCAGTATTTGGAGACGTGTGGTAAGCCCATGCAGCTGTGAAGGGCCTGGAGAAGGGGGAAGGAATCATTGTGCACACTTCCCCAGTGTTAAGGGACACCCAGCAAGAACAGAAATAGATACAAACCTGTCCAAGAGGGCATCACTCAGCTGTACAAATTACCAAAAATTTGCTGTGAACCACAAAGCATAAGGGCATTCATAACAGGATGAAACAAATCCATGAAGGATCAGCATGTCCATGACTATTAAACACAACAAACTCCATCCAATTCCAGCTCAGGAAGCTCCTGAAGCACAGTTCCCCAGAAGCAGAGCAGCTATGCCAAGAGGAATGAATGCTTTTTATATGCCTTGCTTTTAATCCTCTTTTCTTAAGCATCTGTTGCTTCTAAGTGGGCTCCTAGGCTTTGGTCTAGCTCTCGATACCTATGTACCTCCATTATGTTCACCATTTGCCCTGAGAAAACCATTTAGAGCACCACTGTTCCTGGCTGCCAAAGGAACCTGCACTTCTGTAGCTCTTTCCCTTATCTCCCCTCCCCCTCAAAAACAAACAAACAAAAAGGCATGACTGAAATGATCTTAAACAAGTACTACTGGGATAGCATTAGTAATAACACATGAGAGGATTCTGTGGAGTGGGTAAAATATCCTGCCCCCGGGGGCACGGGTCAGAGTCCTGCTTAGGAGACTCAGAAGAAGCTGTATCCTAGTGGTGGAGTGGTCAGTAAGAACCTAACCAGTTAACCACTGAGGCCGAGGAGCTTAATTGTACTGCTCTGTTGCCACAGGCCACAAAAGCTGATGAGATTAGCTGGGAAGTCAACCTGCCACCTGTCTTTAGGTGGGTCTTAGTTCCTTTCTGTGAACCTCTTCAGCTGAGCTGTTGTTTACAGTTTAAAGTGATTTCCTAATGACTTATTTCAAATGCAAGTAAGTTTGATTGTGCAAAAATGTGAGAAAAGTATGATTTTACACGTTAGGATTTTTAGAACTCAAAGTTTTAAAATCCTTGGTATTAGACATCATTACTGTAGCCCTAGATGCATCTCACACTAACAAGCTTTAGTGTTACATTCACAATGATAGGTTAGGATTAACAGAGGATTGGCGTTGATTGCCAATTTAAAAGAAGTGTTGTATCTTTTGAAAAAGAAGTTCTTTTTGTCAGCCTATCTGCTACAGACAAATCTTTTCTTTTTCAAAATTCTGATACTGGATTGTAACTGGTGTATAGGAAACTTTTATACACTGAAAAGCAGAACAGAGAGTAGGATGGCCACTTAGTTTGCTCCTGACTGTGAAAAACTTCATGGCTTAACCAAAGAGAAGGACATCTCCTGCAGGCAAAAAAATCAGATGAGACTGTTTTATGCTTTTGATTTACCTTTCTGAATAAATGATGATAGATAAAAGTGATACCACTCCATAAAAAAGTGCTGTGGAATCAGCAGCAAGTCAAGAGGTTTGGTTGCTTTGATTAGGGTTTTTCATGTGGCATTGAGATGGTAGGAACTCAGTCATTTCTGTAGTGAGATTTCATGAGAGAGACTGCTCTTACTGCTTTTGAGATCAAGAGCAATACATTCAGGACATATTAAGGATGGTGCATTACATAGTCTATTAGTTTTAAAGGGGTGAGGCATGCCTATAATTGGAGGAAATCTTGGTTGGATCATTTATCTTATTCTGTTTCATAAAATGTGCTTCGTTGTATGCTGTGCTTTCCTCTTTTATATTTTAAACAGGAAGGATTTTTTTATTTTTTTTTTAACATCGAAAGAACAAATAATTAACACATAATTGGCATATGTTCCATTTTCTGTTGAAAATAACGCAGGCTGCGATGTGATTAAATAGCGTGGCCCTGGAGGCCAGAGGAGGCGTGCTGCATCCCCAGACTATTGCTCCCCAGAAGGAACTGTGCTTTCAGAGATGCAGTCCCTCACCCAGTGACAGTGGGTATCTGCAGCAAATCCCTTGAAAATTAAAACCCCTTTTGTCAGAGCACCCAGCCAGCTAAGGGATTTTTTTGAGAAAACAACCACGTCCAGAGCATCTCACCTGCTTGAGGGTGACTCATATCACTGTAAGACTTTGTGCAGAGAAGGGAGACTCTGTGTGCCCATACCCAGCTCTGTCTCACTGATCTGTATAAAAACCACAGGGAATCTAAGCTTGCATCATCACTCTAATTGTTTTTACCAACATCCAAGTTTTGCATCTTTGATAGTGTGTGTATCTTAATTATGAGCTGGTTCTCAAGTGTATTAAAAAGCAACTGAACAAACCAAACAATTGTATAATTCTAATACATCATTCTGCGTATTCAAACCATTTAATTGCTGTAGCTTATTAGAACAGGCCCAAACTTATCCTCCTCCTTCCTCTTTCTTGAACACACAGAGTGGCAGAGGTTCTAATGTATAGATCAGAATCCAAACCTGAGTGTTACAGCTGATACCTTACACCTGTCTTAAGTCTAGCAGGAATTAATGCATGTAATGAAAAGGGAAATGAAGTTCTAATGTACTTAAGCACTTTATAAAGAATGATCTTAATGTAACATGCTATTCTGTTTTACTGGCTGTTTAATATTTAGTATTTCTATAGATGAATAATACCATGGTTCCAATGAGAAAAATAATTGAATAGCAAAACTACAAAGTGACTTCCGCATTCCAACACACTGCAATCACTGTATTTAGCTTATGAAGTTTTCTTCGTCACTTATGCAAAGTGTTTTGAAATAGTGTACTTGCACACAATGATTTTTTGGCAGGGCAGGGGAGAGCACAACCCTGTAAAGGCAGTGCAGCAGCTGCAGGCTGCAACACCATACAGAGAGGCTGGGGGCTGTACTACAAACTCTTGTGAGCTGTGTGAGGAAGCTGCGGGGAGTGAATCAAGTAAACATTTCCAAAAAGTCTTGGATCTTGCATCTCCTCTCTGTATTCAGGGAGCTAAGAAAGGAATTGTGACTCTTTCTTAATGTTGATATTTGTGAGCATAAGCAAAGGGTTCTTCCTATTTCTCTCACCTGACTCAGCATGCCGTACAAAATGCTGCTCGTGCAAAAGAAAGGCTCCCCAGCTGCTTTGTCTTCTGTTCACCCTCCTGATGAATAGATTAATGACCTTCAGATCCCTGAAGCCCTTTTTTCTTCCTTCAGCTAAGATTTTTATTCGGCCCTGTTTAAAACAAAACAAAACAAAACAAAACCATCTCTTTGTTCTATCACCCTTTGTATATTCAAGATGGCACAGATGTAGCAGTTCCAGTTCTAGTGCTTACATGGATTAGCTGGTGGCTCTGGCCAGTTTTAAATAATATTGCAGAGAACCTACTTCCCTTAACAAGATTGCTCACAGCTTTATTCCTTTTCTCTAATTTAACTGTTTTAGCACTGAACACACGCTAGATGCTGGCACTTTGTAAGCAGCTTGCCAGTGCCGTCACACAATTTATTCAAGCATTTTATTAAGAAGCTCAGACATAGCCTGGGGTCTCACATAGGCATATAAGAAGATTTGGTTAATATTTTGGAAAATATAAAAGTATAATCTTTGCCTGCTTAAAACTATTTATTTCAGTTCTTTCAGAGCAAATGAACAAGATGAAGTCAGTGGAGCCACACTACTGCAGGATCATGTAATGCTGGGAAGAATGGACCTCCTACATTTGGCTGCTGAAGTGAACATGCGATGTTTTGTAACATGCTCAGTAAGCAGCTGTCATGCATTTGACTGCTCTTTGCAGGGATCAGCAAAAGCAAAGCACTACCGCTGCTCCTGGTCATTCTGGAAGGCAAATAATTTTGATGCAAGTGGGAAAAAGGAAGCCATTTGCACACTCCTTTGGGATTAACGTGCAGTAGCTGAGACCACCTGACATTCACACTTCGTTATCTTTCCTGGATAATCTTTGATGAGGGAACCATGTGCATTTTCCTCTCTCTTCTTCACATGTGCATCCTAGACTTATGCAGAGCTGTCTAAAGTAAGGGAGAATGTGGCAGTGTGACTGACGTCTCCTTTCCATACAGACGAGAGATCTGCATGTGGAGATCACAGGCACACCATCTGATCCTGAATGAAGCATGTGGGATATGACCCCAAGCGAAGATATGGGCTTTGGTCTAATAAAATTTCTTTTAGCCAGCTTTGTAATTAGAGCCTGTTTTGCAAGTGTGCTCTCTGATGGCTGGCTCACGTTAAAAAGGAAAATGAAAAATGTTTTTGAATAGGGTAGAGGTTAGTACTGGTATTTTGTTTGAACAGCCCAGTACTGCTACAAGGACAGGGACTTGCAAATAACAGGAATCTACCTTCTGAAAGCACAAAATCATAGCCACATACTGTTGCTTCTGATGAAGTTGGCGATGTGGATCTTTGTAAGTAGAAATATTAAACTTATGAATATTATCTCAGTTTAGCATATTTGAATATTATCTTTCTCCTTGTGGTTCATCCTTCCTCCCATACAAAATGCTGTGGTCACATCATGCTCACTTAGGACATGTCTGTCACTGTCATGGCAAAAGTCTGTGATTCCCTGGCAACAGTATATTTCTAATGTTAAGAAAATTTGCTGTTTGTTATGGGACAGTCTAGCAGGAAGGACAAATTATGATGCTGCCTAAAGTGAATTACTTGCTCAGTATGGGCATCAGTGGCAGGCAAAAGCAGCAAGTGCTGCCCTAGAGAAGGGGGACTGAGGTGAGCTAGATGGAGGCTAGGGAAGTTCCTACCTTCAGGCAGACTGTATTTTACTAGGCTAGAGAGAACAACTAAATCCAAACAGTAATGAAACCCCCCAAGTGCTCACTTGGGGGTTTGACCACATGATGCTGCATGCACTATTATGCCAATCACGGGAGGGGAAACACAACAAAATACATATAATGTGTTTTTCCATGATTCTGTGGCTGTGACATCTGCAGAAGACTGGACAGTAGATGCAGCTGTACAGGCAGGGCAGCACTGCTGCTGGCACACCTCCTTTTTTAGTCTAGAGGAGGAGAGGAAAAGGTGTGGGAGAAGGGTTGCTCTAGTGATGCACACGCTACAGTGGCTTTTAGCATATATTGTTACACAGGTAAACTGCTCCTAGTTTAGACAGAGCTGAATGGGAATAGCTATCATAAACCAGGTTATTATGATTTCTTTGGCAGTTCAATTATGTCAAAAGAAGTTTGAGCCTTACTGCCTCTGATGGAGAAATCGGAATCCTTACAACTCTGTACAAGACTTTTGCACCACCGAAGGGTGTGCTTGGACTGTTTATGAGTGCTGACTCAGGTCATGCATCAGTACAAACTCACCGAATATTTGGAGCACCCAGCCACCAACTTCAGTGCTCAGCAGCACGGGATTCCCTGCACAGCCACCCACAGGGAAGTTGGATCCTTACCACGTACCTGTGTGCACTGTGAGCACATGGGGTCCGAACACTCAGCTGGGCTGCTGTGACCGGCATGACTGAGCAGAGGTGTGACAACCAGCTGGGTCAGGGACGTGCTGGGATTTCATGTGTGCTTCAGTGAATGTCTTCCACAACAAAATTAAGAGGTGAGAAGAAAAATCAGTGACCTCCAAGTCAAAGGCCAGATTTCACTATTCATAATCTCCCACTGAATTGTCACAGTAACAAGGTGAGAACTCAGTTTTCATTACCCATAAGTGAACACACCCTGTATGACTTGAAATCAGTTGGGAGAGAATATTATCAAGAATAAAAGCAATAATCTTTTTAAAAAGAACCTCTGAATTATACACAACTCTGCTAGTGATTTGCTGTGATCAAAGCCATTCAGCCCACCAGTGCAGGGCTTTAGTTCCTTCTGACACCTGTGACACTTACCTGAGGACTGGGAGCCTGGCTGATTGTCTGACACCTCCTGGTTGTCCATGCAGCTTACATGCAAGGCTACTGAAGGTACCTGCGAGGTGATCATTTTGTGTAAGTATTTTTAATAAGCTTGTCAGGAAAATCTACAAGGTGACTCCATCATATACCAGACTGGTGGGGCACACATCTCTACCAGGGAATTCACAAGAATCTCATAAGAAGTAGGAAATAATCGGAGAAACTGAAAGTGGTAAGATCTGATGACAAACTTGGCATTATTCTTACGTTTATCCCCACTCAGTGCTGGAATAGGCTGACAAAATCTACAAAATGTAACAAGGCTGATAAAGAAGTGCCCAAAAATGTCCTGTAACCACCTGAACAGAGAGAGGGATTTACCCCACTAAGCAACTTGAGATGTCTACCAAAGCACTTGCAGTATCACTGAGCAGTAGCAACACGTACATTTTATCTGATATAAAAGTCTCAACATCTTCATTTTATATCCCCTACTTCTTCAGTATTTACAATTAATTTTAGAGATCATTGCAAATTTACAAACTGAAATATTACATTGTAGTTACTGTAAAACTTCACACAATCTCTCAAAATCTGCAAATAATATAACGTTTAAAAAAAAGAGATAAAAATACATATACGATTTGGTATGAAAAGAAGGATTCCGCTGTGAGTTTTTAGGGAGAGCATGTTTCACAATGTAGGCTGAAAGAAACGCTAGCATGTGACTTTGGGATCCAGCAGAAATATACAAATGCATCATAGCAACAGTGAGTGGAGACAGAAATTTACAATAGGAAATAAGGGGAGCTTATGGTGTGGTGTCCAGACACAGAAACAGGAGCACCTGCGAGACAGGATCCATCCAGAACAATGTCAAAAATTGTCTAAGGTAGCTTAGCCCACTGGCCTATGTTCTCATACTGATTTCACGCAAAATTTCCCATTTCTTAATAAAGCAGATTTCTCAGTATGTAACCAGTGGAGCAAGGATTACTATTTCAGCCAGAGTTGATAGTTTTCTGATATTACAAAAGCACATTTTAGCACCAAAATATTTAAAGAAAACCCTTTACCTTTCCCGAAACCAAAGCATCACTATGATCCCATGTTCTGTCCTTTTCACCTACCTTATGAACAACGCAATTTCTTTCATCTTCTGATGCACCTAGAAAGTAAACCCTTGGCAGTTATGTTTATTATCCCACGGTAGTAGTTGAGGAACTCCTCTATTTTTTCCTTGTTCCATGAAATACAGTTTTATACTCTTGTTGCACTACTGCAGTGAGGATCCAGTCAGTGCAGACCAGAAGGTGAATTCTGCAGCCCCCTCTCAGCTGACAGTCTGATTCAAACCAACATGACAACTTGGTTGAGATGAAGCTCCAAACTAGGCTCATCTGATTTTGCCCTTAGCCAAAAACAACCGGATAACAATATGTTAAAAAAATAATGGTTGGAGAGCAAAGTTTTGTTAATATTGTCAGCTTAAAAGTTTGTCAGAGTGCAAAGGCCACTTCTAAACACAGAAAATGTGCCCAATTTTAAGTTCTTAAGTTGTATTACAGCTTCTTTTTTTGAGTAAAGTTTAATTAATTTGAATTAACTCTGAGATGAATTAGTTTATTTGATGTGTCTATTCTACCAATGACATTAAGATTTAAAATTCAGGACTGAATTGACCTTGAGCAGCATATGTACTCAAACTGTGTGATAAAGAAGAATATTAATCATTTAATTTGATAAAATGAACAGCTGTTCTAGTTGATTGGAAACAGCTAAAAGTGTAAAACGTATTTTGTGAATGCAAAATTAAAAGTTAATTTTATTATAGAGTGCAATTTGCCAACTAGAAATACATTCCTGAGATGTAAGCAATATATTTTTGTAACGCTCTACCCACACATCAGAAAGGTCACGTAGATTTAAATGCCATATTACTATAAAAGTTGAACGATTTCAATTGAAAAGTGATCATATGATTTTGCTATTTAGAGATGAATATGAAACAGCTCTGACAGATTTGCCCTCCGTCTCCAATGCACAGCTTAAAAGCTGTAGTGACATAACATTTCATTAAATAGAAACTGCTACTTTCACTTACCTTGTGCCATGGATGCCTAGTTTTCTACTTTTCCATAATTTTGTGGGATTTTGGTATATATTTGTTGTTGCTGTTTTTGTTATTATTATTTTTTTAACTTAGAGATTAAGATTTTAATTAGCATTTGATATCATAGATTTTCAATGAAATGCATCTCTTCTAACAGGCATTGAACTCATTTTGGTTGCACACATTTTCAACCTATGCAATCTCATGCTGTACGTGTATCTATCATGTGGACACTATACAAGGTGCGAGGGTACAATATTAACACAACATATCTATACAGAAAATTAAGCACCTCCGTCACCTCCAAGCATGGTGCTGGCACTGCCTGGGTGGTAGTTTTCTGCTTAATGCCTGAAGTGTGAGCCTGCAGAAACCGAGTGAGCAGTGGAAGTGTCGGCGCGTTGGTACCAGTCCTGTTGTGAGGAGTGAGTGAGAGCCCCAGAGATTCTGGCCCGACCTGTCAGCACAGATTGCTGGGTAGGCATACCTCAGCTCCTCATCTAACTGGAGAACAGGTTTCCATAACGGCCCAGCTTAGATGTGATTTTCAGACTATTCTATCTGCTATCCTAGTGCTGCTCCCCACTTCCTATTCAGGCCGAACTTGTGCCAGAAGGCTGCTCCACCTTACGTTAATACTTTGCCTTGGTCTGGGCACTTAGCACAGCAGAGAAACACTGCTATCCTGTAACCACCTTTGAGCCATTATCCCATACTGTAAGAGGATCTTTTGTACTCTGGGATACCACCATTCCTCCTCCCCAGCTACCAACAGAAGCTCTCCCATTACTGTCCGTTTGAGGCACATCTGATCTGTGTACAGAACTGAAAGACTACTTACTGAAAGAGGCCCTTTTCTACAGCAGCCTTGAATTCTGCAACATTACATTCCTACTGTAACTAAATCTCAAAGCAATGAAGGAGGCTGTCTCTGCGTGCCAGGAAACATTCTGAAAAGCAGGAGCATTATGTTTTTTCCTGATGACATATTTAAGTGACAGTTGTAAACGGGATGTGCTGCTGTCTCAATGACTTTCAGAAGTCAGGACTCCTGAACCAGGCCCATCTGTCACTGTCTCCACTGCCATCACTCACTCTGTAACACCAAAGGCACCTCACTACCCCAGAGCACGCTTCTGGGAACTGAATGCTGGGCACTGAATGCCAACCAGCAACCCAAAGGTGTTTCTCACAGGGTTTGCCATGGCAGGACAGATCATAGGTTCTGCAGTAATAAAGAACATAACAAATCTGGTCTTAATTAAATAAGTTGACCCTAACAACATGGTGACAGAAATGAATTCAGAACGATAACCACTACGATACAGTCAAATAGTTGTACCATAGAAACTATCAATTAACTTCTTGTTATTTCAGAGGTGTTCTAGTGGTACCATCTCATCTCATTATTTCCTGAGAGCACATTTCCCTCCCAGGCCCAGCACCCCCACAGACACACTTATCCTGCACGCCCCATCACAACCAGCGCTGCCCGGCCTTCTGCCGTGCAGACCCAGCTCTGCAGCCGGGCACTGTGGGCTCAGGCTTGTGGGCATCCAGGGAGCACAGCCAGCCTGGGGATGAAATAACACAGTTGCTATCTTAAAAAGCAATGTGGAGTAGGATTCTCTTGGTTTGTTTCACACCATTTTCAGTTAGAAAAGTAGAGAACTTGCTATAGTAAAAAGCCTCATATTTTCACAGAGCTTTATGCCTGAACTCACGCGATGCCTGGCGGCACACAGGAGACCCCAAAGGCCGCGGCTGCCCACAAAAAGTACCTCAAAACACAGTCTGGGGCGCATGCCTGGAGGAAAGCGAGCCTTGTGCCCTCACCTCCTGCGCACTGCAGACAGGTGCGCCGTGTCGAGCCTCAGCCACAGCCGGCCAGGGGGCGAGCGATGCGGCCCGCGCTCCTCCGACGGCCGTTCCCACCCGGTGCCGAGACGGCGCGGTCCCCTTCCGCGCTCGCGGCCCCACAGTCGTTAACCGAACGGAGCCCGAGGGGCCGCCCCGGGCTGGAAGAGGCCAGAAGGCGCCCATCGCGAGCAGCCCCCACCGCTCCGCCCGCCCGGTGCTCCCCGGGGGGTGGGAGGCTGCGGCCCCGGGGCGGGGCGGGGGCCTGGGGCGATCAAAGGACGCCGACTCGGCGGGACCTCCCCACTGACCCCAGTGTTAACGTATTTATTTTCGCGCTGCAACCGCGGGTCGCTGTACAGAAACATGCTGGGGCCCCGCGCGGAGCCGGGACGAGGGAGGAAACACTTGTATTAAACAGAGCCGTTAAATAACCTGTACACGGAACGTCAGTCTTTTCTCCTGAAAGCGCCGAGCGCGGCCGCGGGCTGCCCCGCTTTCGCCCCGACGGCCTTAGGAGCGGCGCCCGTCCCGGGGCAGCGGCCGCGGGGCCCTGCGAGCGTCCTGCCCCGCAGCCCCGGGCTCTCCCGGCCGGGCTCCCGCTCGCCGTGCGCGGTGCGAGTCCCGGAGCCGCCCCGCCGGGCGCCCGCGGCGGTCACAGGTCGCGGCCGTCCTCCCGCTTGACGGCGTCGGCCGCCGCCTTCAGCTTCTTGTTCTGGTGCGTCTTGACGTGCTTGGCCAGGTGGTCGCTGCGCATGAAGCGCTTCCCGCACTCGGGGCAGACGAAGCGTTTCTCGCCCGTGTGAGTCCGCAGGTGCCGCTGCAGCTCGTCGGAGCGGGTGAAGCTCTTCCCGCAGAAGAGCCAGTTGCAGACGAAGGGCCGCTCGCCCGTGTGCCAGCGCAGGTGCGCCTTCAGGTGCGAGGTCTTGCCGTACACCTTGCCGCAGCCCGGGATGTGGCAGACGTGCTGCTTCTTCTTGCCCGGCTCCGCCTCCGGCGCGCTGCCCGCGGCCGCCTGGCAGTTGGGGCAGCGGCAGCGGCGGCACCTCCTGGCCGTGGCCGCCAGGGGAGACTTGGTCTGCAGCAGGGCGGCGATCTGCGTCTGGTACTGCGCGAAGTCCGAGTGGCCCAGCACCAGGCCCCGCGGCAGCGCGGCGGCGGCGGTGGGGAAGCGGTGGGCGCAGCCGGGAGGGGCGGCGGCTTGCGGGATGCTCCACCAGGGCAGATCCTCGGGCGGCGGGTTGGGCGAGAGCTGGCGGCAGGGCTGAGCGGGCGGCAGCAGGTTGGAGTAGCCGGGCGGCAGCGCGGCCTGGGCGGCGTACGGGACGTATGCGGGGGGGCAGGCGGACGGCAGCGCGGCCATGGAGGAGGGCAGCATCTTGACGGGGGAGAACTCGTAGGGGTAGGAGGGGTCGGCGGGAGGCGTGAGAGGCAGCTCGTGCCCCCCCCCGAAGGACGGCTGCAGGTGGCTCTTCTGCGGGGTCAGCCCCAGGCTGGGGTGCGGCGGCGGCAGCCCCCCCGGGGAGTGCGCGGGCATCTCGCCGCCCCAAGGGTGGAAGATCCTGGAGGGCGATCCGAGCGTCGGTTCGTAGGGCACCGGCAGGAAGTCGGCGGGCGCGGCGCCCGGCTGTCCGATGCGGCTGCAGGTGGCGGCCAGCAGGGCCAGCGGCGAGTGCTTGGCCACGTCCGGGGAGGCGCTGGGGGTGCGGTCCTGCGGCGGCGGCCGGGGCGCGGGGAGGGAAGCACAGCGCGTTACTCGCCGCCGCCCGCCCTACCGAAACTTTCCGCGCCCGCCCGTCCGTCCCGAAGAGCCCCCGCCGCGCCCCGCGCCGCGCCGCCGGGAAACTTCCCGAGAGCGGCATCCCCGCCCCGCCCGGTACGGCCCGCGCCCCGCCTGGGGCAGCCCTTCCCGGCGGGCGGCCCCGGCCCCGGCCTCGGCGAGGAGCCCCGTCCGCCGCCCGCCCGTCCGTCCGCGCGAAGGAGCCTCGGGCGCTGGCACTGACCTGGAGGAAAGCCTGAAGCGAGTCGTTGCGGAGGACGGCGACCGCGGCCATGGCTACTGCGCCCGAGGCGAGGCGCCCCGTCGGGGCATGGGTACTCCGCGGGACTGTCGGGCCGCCTGCGCTGCGCTGCCCTCCGGCCTCGCCTCCGCGCCCGCCCGCCCCGCGCCGCCGATCTCCGCGGCCCGTCTGCCTGCGCCGGGATCACCTCCAAGAATTTGATAAGGACTTTGCTGGGCCGCCAGCCAGTCAGAAGGAAGATTTATGGCTTTGAAGTTTGCCGCTACCCAATCATCAAAGAATAGCGGCTCTTTCAGAAGCGAAAGCAAATCCTTTGAATCCACAAAGCTCCTATGGTGTGTTTGTTGGTCGGGATAAAAGAACTGATTATTAGGGGGGATGGGAAGGGAGGAGATAAAGGCGGGACAATTAATGAAGTAATCACTATGTGGGAAATGTATATACACAAATAATTGGATTTTCTTGATCAAAGGACCCCGTACCGCCTGGAGACCCTCTCGCGGGATGCGCGAGACACCGGATCCCCCCTCCTTCCCTCCTCGTGTTGGGCTTTTTTCTGTTTTTTTGTTTTTTTGTTTTTTTTTTCTTTCTGTTCCCCCCCCCCGCAATTAAGGGGTTGCGGCGCAGCCCCGAGGTGACAATGTGGCTTTGTTATCGCCCGAGATCTACCTCCGGCCGCCCCCGAGATCACACCGCAGTGCGGCCGCTCCACTCGAGCGGGGCCACCCGGTCCGGGCTGCGGAACTCCCCCCGCAGCCTCCCGCCTCCGGGGGGATGCTCCAGCCGAGCTCCGCGCGTTCCCCGCTCGCAGCCCTCGGGTGAGGGCCGGGCGGGGCCCGGGGAAGGAGGACCCGGGGCCGCAAGAACACGGGCCGGCGGGCAGAGAGCGGCAGACGGCAGAGGAGCAGCGCGGAAAAGTTTCCTCTCACCCAGCGGGCGCCACCGCCGCGCTCCTTTAATGAAGGCAGAGTCCCTCCCGGCAGCGCCTTTGGCTGCGGGCGGCCCCGGGCTGCGGGCGGGCGGAGCTCCGAGCCCCTCCGCGCCCCCCCGGGGCCGGTGCAGCGCCGGGCCGCGGCCCTGCGAATCCATCAGCCCGGGTAACTCGATCCTCCCCGCGGCCGTCGGGTGCGATTGCATTCACACCGCCGCCGCAGGCCCTTTAAACGCCGGCACAGAGATCCTTATCTGCCTTTCCCGTGGAAACAATCGCCGTCCGCTCAAAGACTTCCAAGAGTCGTAGAGCTGAATTAGGCCGCTGTCTTTTGAAGGGATTAAAGCGCCGAGTCCTCTCCCACGGCTCCGCGCGGAGTACCGGGGAGAAGCAGAACCCGACCCCGTGTCACATCCCGCCCGCAGCAGCCGCGTAACGCCCGGGGGCCACCGGCACGGCGGGAGCGCTGCGACGGGACGGCCGTGGCGGGCGGGAGGCCCGGCAGCGAACCGTTTCAAAACCGGGTCTCGTAATTCATTGCACTGCCCGTCTCTGTGCCGCGCTAGAAGTGCAAAGAGCACCGAGTTTGGGAGCAGCAGCGCTGCTCAGCCCGCGCTTGGGGTGATGGCACGGCTGCCACATTGCCCCGGGTTTGGCTCGGTGGGTTGATCCGGCACCGCAAAAGTGCACCTGTTACTCCGTGAGCTCGTGATGTCACTGCAGAACAGTTAGGTGCCAAAAATATATTTTCTAAGTGCAGTGTTTTTCAACATTTCAGGAGTCACTTCTGAAACAACCGATTCTTCAAAGACTACTGCTGAAGAGGAGTGCTCCACAAACCCATACTTCTCACCACGTGCAAGCGCTCTGTGCAGATCTCTGAGGAGGAAAAAAAGGCGGGAGAAGAAAGCCGAGTGTTGGGAACACTGGCGGTGTGCTGGGAAGGAGGTGCTGCCAAGAGAAATAGCCTCCAGACCCTCCCTAGACACTCTAAACTTGTAAGGTAGCTTATTCCGGCAATGCATACGTGTTAGAGAAAGGCAGGCAGTGCTCCTTGTGCCTACTGACACCACATATGTGAGTGCCCACCAACATGGGGAGAGTTTTTGAGGTGAATCCAGCAAAAAAAACAAACCTCAGAGTACTCCCAGCACTGCCAGAAATGGTCCTCAGGGCAGTGATGTGCTCCCAGCAGGCAGCAAGCCCCAGCACAGCTGGCACACAGCCGGCAGCCAGCAGGCCCTGGCCTGGCTGCTGGCATGTGCTGGGGCCCCAGCACTGCAGGCACTGGGTGAGCTCTGGCTCTGGGTGGCACTGGCCCATCACACAGTTGCTGCCGACATGGGCCTGGGGTACCAAGGAGATCTGGGAAAAGCTCTGGCTATGAAGATGAAAGAACTCTC
The DNA here is from genome assembly GCA_035772895.1 of Perdix hodgsoniae. Lineage (NCBI taxonomy): Eukaryota > Metazoa > Chordata > Aves > Galliformes > Phasianidae > Perdix > Perdix hodgsoniae. The sequence goes on along the minus strand of JAPSGF010000048.1, from coordinate 3,692,680 downwards.
TCCTTAACCGGGCAGAAAGATGTACAAAAGCGGCCCTGGAAGATGGACAAAAAGGTCTTCTCAGAAATGTGGTGCATGGTTTGCTTCTACTTCACTTCTTGATCGCTCACTGGTGCAGGTAAGTACATAAATGATACAAACTATTCAAACAAAAATTTACACAGAAATAAATTAGCATCAGCAAAATGATTCCAAATGTACATGGTAGTTGTCTTACGTTTTTACCCTCACAGTGCTATACAAACACAAATATATTCTTGCTATAATCTACGCAGCAGGACAAGTTTCTATCCCATTTTTACAAGACAACATCTGTAGCCACACACACAGCAGCACCGGGCTTAGAAAGCGGAACCCCTTGCCTTCTTCTCAGACATTACCAGGCTGCTGCTCATGAAAGAAACTCTTCACCAAACCACCCCAGCTCTGCCCAGAGCTCAGGGACCCCAAAGTGAAGCAGCAGTGACCAAGGAGCGCCAGCTGAGACGTCCCACTAGCTGGTCATGCCAAACAAAGCATCATCCTAAACTGGCCATGAGTCACATTTCACATCACTCTTCAGTAAGCCCTTCTCACCCAGGGCTGCACTGCTTAGCCAGCTGTTTGAGAACACATAACAAGGAGAGGAAAAAGAGTATTCCTCTCAGAGGCAGGGCTGCTGGCATGGCCGTGGCTCCAGCTCCAGCCTAACAAATAGCAGCGTTTTCCTCACACTTCTAGAACATGTGAGATGGAGGGCAAGCAGAATAGGGTACACTATTGGGCCCCTCTCCCTCAGAAAATCTCACATCCCTGTTTTTCATCCTACATGCAGGAAGCCCCATACTCTAGCTTTACCGAGCAGAGAGTATCACATATAATATATGAAAGAGAGAAGGCTCTGTGGTTAAGGACAGATAATGCAATAAAATGGAAATGCATTCTTAATCTAAATTACCTATCCTTTAGTCTAAATTAGCCAGTTCTTATGCTGGGAAATGTGAGAGAGAGAGATTATGATGCTGCAGTGCTGGGACTCCAGTGTCCAAATGGCATAGCTCTGTCACAAGAGCTCCAAACCCAAATAATGGGATTCAGGAGAAATCTGTTATTGAGCATCACTGACTGCTTCTCAGGAGGCCACAGGAAACCAAAAGGGACCATTTTCCCACATTTTTCATCTTAAAATAAAGAAGGCTGGAGAAACAAACAAACAAACAAAACAACCAGGTATCCGTACCAATACACTCAAGTACAGGGTTGTGTCACAGCAGAATTCATACAGCAGTGTGTGGAGTAGCTGCCCATAAGAACTGATGCAGGCTTATGCTTTGCTACATTTTTCATGCTAAGAATACTTGGCACATGCAGTGATTCAGAAAGAAGCTGTTCCATAGTGCCAGTGATTCTCTTTAATGAGATATAGTTATCAGTTGATTTATGAATTTCTCCTGCCTGTTCTCATTTACTTGGCTCTAAATTAAGGAAAAGATCATTTGCATTCTAGAAGTAAAACAGTGTTTATAAGAGAACAGAGTAATCAAAATCCCTCTTAAATCAAGATTTAGAAATCGCACAGAGGGATTAGAGGTAGTTCTTCCCACCCTCCCCAGAAAGGATAACGAGAGTTCCAGCAATATCCATTAAACTTGGCGTCAAAGACTCAAAAAACCCCCACTGCATTTCCAGTTTTATCTGGTTTTCCATATGAGTATAGTGTTACCTTATCTCAGGAATTTAATGTAGGAAGAGACAAAAGGAGCCTCCTGCCCCAGCCTCATGATACCCTGATGACCTCCTCCTGGGAGATGCTACGCTCCCTGTTAATTTAGATACCATATGCCTCAATGGTCATCACTTCAGTGGCTGCTCTCTATTTTACGGCCCTCACAGAGATTTTGATCACATTGTCTATTAAAACAAACCACTTCCTCTGTTTGCTATTGCTCTGCCAGTCAGAGGCAACTCAGCTGATCAGTATTTGCTCATTCTTACCTACAAACAGCACAATTCAGTCACCTTTGCACTTTCCTTTGGTATATGCTCCACTGTTCTTTATAGGCTACTTGCACTGCTTGAAGCATCAAAACCCAGAAAGCAGTAGCTGAGGGATGTAGGATCTGGTAAGCAGCTGCACAGAGTGGAGCAGCACCACTGTTCAGATGCACCAAGCCAGGAGGGAGCAGCCTGGGGCCAGGACCTTCTTGTTAGGCTGCAGCAGAATCTTCTCTCTGCTGATATTCCCGCAGCCCCTCACTTGCCAGATCCTGGCTCTGTTTGTGTGTTACAGGGTAGATGTGTTTGATCTCCTTTTCCTGTGCAAGACAGCATTTCACAGGGGAGACAGAGGCAAAAGGCTGTCACTTGTGGTGGTGAGGAAGAAAAGCAACCTGAGTGCTCACACTGTAATAATACTGAAATCTGCTGGGAGGACTAGGAGTGGGCATGGCTGCATACATGCTGGTGCTGGGGTCACGGGTAATGAGAATACCAAACTGAATGGAGCCGCTCAGTTTGCTCTAAATGATTGATTGAAGCCGTTTTCATCTCTGTAGGGTGTCCTTTTTTGGCTAAAATAACATTTCACTCAGAAGTCTCTACACAGACATATTTTT